>JAYGXS010000008.1:2790887-2802112 GCA_036362985.1 Ligula intestinalis | reverse complement strand
TAGTAGTAGTAGTAGTAGTAGTAGTAGTAGTAGTAGTAGTAGTAGTACATTTATCACTCGATCACTAGATTTTGATCATTGCTGTAGGAGCTACGGCACGCGTAGTCCCATTTCAACTCGAAACTCTTCACTCAGAGCGATTCCGATTCGGAGCACGCGGCCACAATGCGGGTAAGTGGAATGGACTGATCAGAGTCGAAGAACCCAGATTTTCCAGAAGAAGAAGATGCGAACACTAGAACAAGAGTTTTACTTTCCTGATGTTTCGTATTTTGTCGAGAATCCTTAAGCATAGATAATGGTAGGTTAGTCTGAGTCATGCGCAGATAGGGGTGAAACATGCAGAGATTGCAGGGTATTTATAGTTCGTAGCGGTCATTCGCGTGTGTACTATAATTATCTACTCCTGTAGCCATCGCTTGGGTTTTAAGTGGTGCCATGATGGCTTGGCACTTCACGTGCGACCCATTCATTTTCTTGTCCATGTCGGATGCGGGCTTGGCAATTGCGCGACAATTATGCTCGCCGTCATCAGAGTTGTTGTTGCTGGGTCTGGCCCTTCCCACGTTACTGATTTGTAGCCACCCCCTTTCTTAGTCAGGCTTTCCTCGGACGCCGCGCGGACTACCGCGCGTCCGCAAGACACCATAGTCCAGGCTTCCGTTCAAGGTTACTCTTGTCTGGCTTTCTCAAGGCGGTCTAGCCTCACTAATCAATCAATTCTCAAGGCGAGACCAGTGCTCGAGATGCGGGTGAGATGTATACGCTCAGTCACTTCCAGAGCCGATGACTCACTGTTCGGTTGAAGCTGTCCAGACTCTGGTGATCGACTTGCTGGAATGCGACTCTGGACTGCACTCGTCTGGAAGTCACTTCTCCTATTGCTTACATACTACGCTTGTTCCTAAATTAGTAAATTCCTCCTGACACTATGGCCTTCCACGCCTTATTCTATTCAACTAGCTTAAACGTGTTGGGATATTTTCTCTCGTCTATTATCTGGCTGGACCACATCGTATCCCACATTGTTGACCCCGACCTTCAATTAACTCCACATTCCACATTGTTGACCCCGACGCTACTATATCCCACAGATTCTCTTGCTCAGGCAAATTTTAAGTACGCCAAATCGTTGCGCTTGTTGATGGGCTGAGGGCCTGAGAACCACGAGTCGAGCAGCTAGCGGCTCACGCGGCTGTCCCTTCTTGCAAGTATCTCGGCCTCGTCAAACTTAAAAATATGGCCGGGTCCCGTCGAGTGACCTGCAACCTGGGAGTTGGCGTCTTTCTTCCTCACCACCGCTGCATGCTCGGCCATTCGTGTCCGGAGTACTCTCCCAGTTTCTCCATTACCTGTGATTAAGGATTCTCGGTGGAATCCAAAGTGTCAGGAAAATAAAAATCTTGTTCCAGTGGTCGCATTTTCTTCTTTTGAATTGCTTCTTGGAACTCGCACATTGATTTCTATTGGCGAACCCAGATTTGTTTCATTCTTCTGTTATTTCTATTCTTGTAATGGCGGTCAACAGGGTGTGTCGGTGCGTAGATTTTGCTTTGGATAGGGGGGCGTGGGGAGGGGACTACTTACTGACATGCCTTTTTCATGTCACCTCTTGTCTTTGGCTCCCAGTGTAACTGACGCTCGTTTGAATTTGGGATGACGTCTGGGGGGAGGGATGGCTTGTGCCCCCATTATCTACAAACACATTCGGGGCCTATCTGTCATTACCCGTTTTTACCGAACTGCAGTGGATACCTAACATCGCTCGTCTTGGCAGCAAATGCTAATGTTCCGGAATTCGACGCCTTCAAGTTGGTGAATTATGGCACAGTGTAAGCAGGTTAAAATAGACAAGTTAGGATAATTAGTACATGTTATTGGAAAATGCGCTAATTCTCGCGAAACCATTTCCCCTTCTCTCTCACACTAGATCTTCAGTCCTATCGATAGGTTGCATCGTTCGATAGCACTGTGTGGCGATCCTCTTGCCGCTACCAGGTGCAATCAAGTTCAGGAAGGAGAAATATTCCCTCGCATCTTGACCCCAACACTAAGCCTTACATAAACGGAAACTGGAATACGAAGTATTGCTTAAAGTTAATGGATCGCTAACGGAGCTCACCCCTTCCACTCTGCAAAGGGGCTCATTCTCGAGCCCCGCCAGCAGCACCTGGCACCTGATAGTCTAGGCAAATAGCATTGCCGGTGAACAGTGGGACGAGTGAGTTTCGTTAACGATCGTTGAACGTATCGCAAATGTGTTAAGGCTACTACGGTTTACCCCTAACGGCTGCGATCTTCCAGGCCCGGTGCCTTAGGTGATGAGAGAAGTCTTGGAAAGCCAGAGGAGTAGGAACAATATATTGTTTACAGAATGAGTTGGAGAATAGTTCACAGGAAGGTTGACTCGGTCTGGCTTGCCTTCGACCGTGAGAGCCGTGTGAGAGAGCAGCGGCGTCGCGTACGCCCCACGGGGGGGTCAGAATGCCAAGTGAGTCTAGCGTCAGTCATCCCGAGCGGCCACCGAATCCTCTCTCTGTCTCGCGGCCTTGATGGTGATTGGTTGGACCGCGCGAAGGTAGACACTGGCGTAGGTAGTCTGTTTCTCGTGCGCCAGTTTGCGTCTGCTCGGAGGCAGGCCGAAAAGTACATTCACGCAAGGTCCTGCTCTGAGTGAACTTGTCTGTGACATCCAGAGTTAGGTGGGCGTCGGGCAGAAGTGACCACTACAAACGTTCATCAACAACTGCTTCTATCTCCCGATATAAACCGACACCACAATGAACTCCTGGCTCAATAGCAAGACCGTAAAACTCTGCTCAGAGAGGTCGTGAGTCCGAGCCTCGTGGGGTGCAGCATTTGGGGATTTGTTTGACTAGCTGACAATGGCTAATAAACTTGAAATATCCTCTCCAGGGTCCTCATCTTTGCTTGCAATGCTGTCTTGTAAAAAGTTCGCTGTCTTTGTTAAATATCGAAAGTAACACAACTAATTCAATTTGGTTCCAGTAGCTGTTAATTAGTGGCACTGAATGATGCCCTCGAAGTGACAACAATTCACACACTCGCTGATGGACGTTCACCGATCGTTTACGAAACTTACTCGTCCCGCTTCGCCTTGGGGCTCATTCTCGAGCCCCGTGAGCAGCCGCACAGTGCCTAGGCAGATAGCATTGCCGGCGAGGGGGACTGGAATGGCCATTTCTGGCCCACTGGCCGTCATCAGCTAGGCATAGCCAATTCTAAGTGGTGCCCCAGCCGAGGCTCGAACCCACGACCCTTTGATTAGAAGTCTACTGCTCTAACCATCGATCCACAGGCTCGTTGTCCTGCCGGTTTAGATCAGGTTGACACTCGTTGATTAAGGTTTACCGATTGCCAACGTATCTCACTCGTCTCGCTCTGCCTTGTGGCTTGTTGATGGCTAATGAGCCAGATGGGGCCATTCCCGTCTCCCTCATGCCTTTGCCGCCGGCAATGCTATCTGTAATCCGAATCTTAACCTGACTCCAAACTTCAGCCTTATAGTTACCATGACCCCAAACCTAAACCCTTAACATAATCCTGGACCTAATCCCCGACTCTGACCTTAATCCCAACACCTACAAGCCCCTATGCGATGAGTGACAGGTAAAGGCGACATGAGTCAGCGACGTAGAAGTGGACTGCTGTACCAGCACTTCAAACTGTATGTCCCAGACTGGCAGACTTTTGACCCCTGCAATGCTTCATTTCACATTTATCCATGCCTAGAACTATAATAAAACCTATGCAGTCCAGCGCCAAACGGCCTGAATTGAGGTGCACCAAATTTTCCTGTTTGTAGCAGACGAGCAGTGATTGACCTCAATGACCACACATGCTGACGGACAATCATCGATAAGCCCGAAGTTTTACTGACAAGGACACTAGCTACAACCGCAGTGTGTATTTTTCCTCATCTGCTGGTTACACCACAGCCGTGGGCCGGTAGGGTGCAAGGTTTTATTATCAACGAACATCCTTACAATGTTACACACGAGGTGAAACTTCCCTGTCCCTGTCCCTGCCCCCAATCCCCCTCTTTCCCCCTCCTCCCCCTCTTCCTCCACCTCCTACGCACGTGCCGAAATGTGCTAAGCAGTATCGTCTGTATGTCTGTTTGGACCAGCATATTCAATAATCCCCCACAAGTGAATGCCCCGACAGTCCCATCAGAACCGATATTATGCAAACTATACGCACTTGTTCATATTTCTGACCCAAAAAGTTGGTGGTGTGGGGCGGGGCGGTCCCGGGGGAGGAAAGAGGGAGTTCAAATATGTGGGGGTTTGAGTACGCTCCATCTTCCCAGTCAGACTGTGTGTGTCTGTGTGCAGGTGCGGTAAGGGTTTGACCCCTTCCCCTAATGAGATGTATTCATTATCTCGATCGCTCTGCCTCGGCACCAGCCAAAAAGCAGAAATGCTAATTCGTCGCGACCTCTCTCGGCCGCGTACGCAACCCCCCCCCCCCACAGACACGCACACACGCGCGCAACTCATACAGTCACGTAGGTCTGCACACAGACGCGCAGGCGAACAGACCCAGCACTGTTCTGGCAGGGTCACAACGGTGAATTACGTGGTAATTCATTTGCAATAGGGTCGATTTTCGAGGCATCTAACTCATTTCACCCTCCCGTGACCCAGCATTTAAAAGGAAACTGTAGATGTCAAAGCAAACCTCAACAGAGTTCGTGGGTGCGTGTCGCACCTTGTTTGAACCCGCTCCAGTGCTGGATCTAACAGAAGTAAGAGTTGGCGTGTCGTAGTTGTGTATAGCGCACTGAGGAATGCATTTACTTATCGCACGAAACAGCTCGGTCTCGGCTCGTCCGCGTTGAGCCGACCGAGGGTGCGAGGGTAGTTTGCGCTGGCTGTGACGAGATCAGAGACCCCTACCAGCACCGTGTGAGAGGAAACTCACGCAAACCTTTGTGGCGCGGTCCTAGTAGTACACCGGTAAGTGTGACACACCAACGCAGTCGGTCTTGTGAAGCCCGGCGACGCAGGTACCTGGGACGCGCAACAATCGTAGCGACATCATACACACACGCAAGCACGGACGCGAGCGTCGATCGATCGATAGCGCGCAGGTGGGAGGATGAATCATGCCGGCTGCAGTGCACGTTAGTGCACTTTACTGCGCTGCGTCAGCCGCCGCCTTGCGACAAATTGTCGCTCTCGGCCGGCTAAAAGTGAACCGCCACCGCCACCACCGCTAGGTATGACTGGAACTCTGAAATTTTTGTTTAACCGTTGGAGTTATTTCTTACGGGGTGCCGTAGCGGTCTGCCTGAGTGTTGTGGGCCAACAGCTTGCTTGTCATGTTGTGGAAAAAAAGGGTGTTCTTTGAATAGAGGTAAGGCAGTGCAACGAAGCGGTCCAATTTTATCGAGTTTTTTTTTCGGGAAAGTTTTTGTGAAGGACGTTTATTTATCACGTAGGGGGTTGGGCTTCTCTGTCTAAAGAACAACTAGTACACTCGTGTGAATAAAGACAACTAATGGGCAGTCAGGAATATGGAAGCGAATAAAAAACCTTCAGATAAATCAAATATTGTTTGGCAGATTTGTTTAATTCAGTTAAATTACTTGTGAAAAATTCGCAGCCTCGGTGGGCATCGAACCCATACAACAGGGAAGGCTTTTGCGCAGCCAACGCTCTACCATTCAGCTACGAGGCTCATTGTGCGCCGTGAATTTAACCACACTTGGATTTATTTTATCCGCCCAACTTACTACTCGTATGGAATCTACCATTACGGAATATCAAGCAGACTGAAAGAATGTAGGTGTTTCGCCGATCTAGTCAAGGAACAATTAAGTTCCGCTTTGCCAAGGAGCTGGCAACGCAAACCCTCAAGACCTTCACATAGTGACTAAGTTGATATGATGAAGTGGATCCGACAAAGCAAAGGGAGACCGGAATGGCCATTCCTGGCTTATCAGTCGTCATCACCCAGTCTCCCTTTGCTTTGTCGGATCCACTTCATCATATCAACTTAGTCACTATGTGACGGTCTTGAGGGTTTGCGTTGCGAGCTCCTTGGTAAAGCGGAACCCTAATTGTTCCTTGACTAGATCGGTGAAATACCTACATTAATTCATCATATTCCCGATCACAACCGACAAAGCAGGGAACCCGTAGATTAGAGGCAGAGCATTGCACTCAATGGCCGAAGGTCCCGGGTTCGAATATCGAGGGTTCCAACCCTTGAGATTGGGTATGACTCGCTGATGACGGCTAGCAAGCCAGAAATGGTCATTCCGGTCTCCCTTTGCTTTGTCAGATCCACTTCATCAAGCAGACTGTCCAGGCAGGATTTCCTAAGCAGTCATCCAGAATCCACCAGAATGTCAACTAAGCTCACTCAATTGTTGGGGGGGGGGGGGGATATTTGGTAGATTTGCTGATTTTTTTCTGGTTCTTAACGTCCCCGTTGTAAAGCTAATTTTAAAACCGTTCTTCTGCTCTCTTCCACAAACTTCACATTTCAGAACGAAGCGCTACTCAAATGACTGATTTACTCAAGTTGTCAGACGAAATTCAATGCGCAGGACGCTAAGGGATGGCTTATACGGCCCCCTTAAACGGAACATAAGAACGAGAACACCCGCCCTCAATATCAAGGTCTTTGCACAAAGTGCCAAGGCAAATAAGGTTAAATTTAAGTTGACTCAATTGTGAAAAACGCGAGGCATTCCGTGAGATTTAAACTCGCATAGTAGGGAAGGCCTTAACGTGAAGCCAATGCCCTACCATTTGAGCTACAAACACCAGGCCTTGCGCCGTGAATTTAATCAGACTTTGCTCTAATTTACCCGCCCAACTTTACCGCTCGCATGGAATCCACCAATACGGAACAGCAAGCTGACTGCCCAAGCAGGATTTCCTGAGCAATCATCTAGAATCCACCAGAATGACTATTAGGCTGACTTATTATTCAGGAGGTTTGGCAGATTTGCTCAATGTAAGTTGATCCAATTGTGAAAAAACTCGCGGCGTTCGGCGGAATTTGAATTTGCATAGTAGAGAAGGCTTTTACGCGAAGCCATTGCTCTCCCAGTTGAGCTGCAAATGCTACGCCTGTGGGTCAAGGTTAGCGTTAGGGCAAGTTATGATTCAGTTAAAGGATCGGGTAGGGTTACTTTTAATCGCAGGCTAGTGTTAGGGTCAGGAGACGGGAATACTTCCCTTTCCTAGAATTATGCATAGGATCACTTTTATTAGTTGTGTGATGCGTCCCTATGCCTACGTCTACTCTAGGGAGTCGTGTAAGTCACCCTCGCCCGCAAAACATTTCAGAAGGGATCAGTCACACTAATGCCAGAAGACTAAAGTTTGATGTAGCTGGATGCTTAAGCTGTCCTGAAGTGGGACGTGCTAGTAACAATTGCAACGGATACTGGAACATGGTGCAAACGCAGTTCTTTACTCAGAATTTGAAGATGCGATCGCTCGGGCAAGGAGTTTTTTTGCCTGACGTTTCGGATTCCGTCCAGAAGCCTTCATCGGAGGCAGCCGTAGAAAAGGGTAATGCATGCAAAGATTACGGTAATTTATGCACAGATTACGCAGCATTTATAGTTCGAATTGGCCACGCGACTACATGGTCACTGTAATTATCAGCTCGCGTAACCACCACGAGGGCTCTTAATTGGTGCGATGATGACTTGACAATCCGCTTTCGAGTCATTAATGGCCGTGATTTTGCGATCCGTTTTGAATGCGAGCTAGAGAGTTACGCGACGGTTATGTTCGCTATCATCTGAGTTGCTGCAGGGCCCAGCAAGTTGTTGCACTTGTTGATTGACTGTGGGCCCGAGAACCACGACGCTAACTCCCAGGTTGCAGCTCACTCGACGGGATCCAGCCATATTTTCCAGTTAAACGAGGGCGAACTCTTCTCAAGGGGGGACAACTACATGAGTCGCGAGCTGCTCAAATCATGGTTCTCAGGCCCGCCGTCAATCAAAAAGCGGAACGACTTGCCGTTGCCATATTCCGTACCGAGACATTGGCTGAACAGGAGAACCAGTCACGTGGGAAGGGCCGGACCCAGCAACCACCCCGACGACCGCAAAAATACGTGTCGCACCATTATCAAGCTCGCATCCGACAAAGGCAACGAAATCTCGGCCATTATTGAGTCGAAAGCGAAGTGTCAAGCCATCACCGCACCAATTACGACACCCTAGCGGTGGTTGCGCGAGCTGATAATTATAATGCGTATGCGATCGTGTGGACCCTACGAACTGTAAATACTGCGTAATCGGTGCACATATCACAATAATCTTTACATATATCACCCGATTTTACGGTTACTCCTGATGAAGGCTTCTCAACAGAATCCAACACCTCAGGCAAATAAACCTCTTCTCCCGGTGATCGCATCTTCTGCTTCTGAACTGCTTCGTGGAACTCACCTATTCGCTTCTAGCTGCTCTATGCTTCTTACATCCCGGTTTAAGTGGCAGAGTTAACGACGAAATCTCTGCCATGAGGAAGTGCCGGAAGTGTTTCACGGCAAGGTAGACAGCCAGAAGCTCCCGTCCAAAAGTGCTGTAGCGTGATTCGGCAGGCGTTAGCTTCTTGGAAAAGAAGGCTAAGGGTTGAGTTTGACCTACAACGTGCTGTTGAAGAACCGCGCCGAGTGCAACATTGGAGGCGTCGACCATGAGGGAGAGAGGCGCATCGGGATCATAGTGCATCAGAAGTGTAGCATCGGCCAGGACAGCCTTCATCTTATCAAAAGCAGCGTGGGCATCTGTTGATAGCTCAAACAAACGTTGGGAAGTAGAAAGAAGATTCTTGAATGGCAGAATAGTGTCAGCACAGTTTGGGAGAAACCGGTGATAGGAGTTCACCATTCCCAGAAAATGCTGGAGTTGACGCTTGGAAGAAGGAGGCGGGAAGTCGTGGATGGTTGCAACTTTGGCCAGCAGGGGATGAATACCATCAGAGTCAACCAGGTGTCCAAGAAATTCAATGGAAGACACGCCGAAGACACACTTGGATGGGTTGAGAACAATGCCAAACTGTTGAAGGCGGTCAAACACCGTTGTGAGATGTTCCATGTGTTCCTCGGCGGTAGAGCTGGCCACCAAGAGATCGTCAATGTAGGCATAGATGAAAAGTAGGTCACGGAGCACCCGATCAGCGAACCTCTGGAAGGTCTGGGAGGCGTTTCGGAGTCCAAACGGCATGCGCAGGAACTCAAAGAGGCCAAATGGGGTGGTGACGGCCATCTTCGGAAGGTCTTCCGGAGCGATGGGTATCTGATGGAAAGCCTGGACCAGGTCAATCTTCGAGAATGTGGACTTGCCGAATAGGGCATTTGCAAAATCCTGAAGATGCGGCACAGGGTAGTGGTCCGGGGTGGTGACGTTGTTCAAGGCCCAGTAGTCACCGCAGGGGCGCCAGTCACCAGAAGTGGCCTTGGGAACCATGTGGAGGGATGAGGCCCATGGGTTGTCAGATTGGTGGACAATGTCCATTTGAAGCATGTAATCAAATTCGGCCTTGGCGGCAGCAAGTCATGCGGGCGCGAGACGACGGGGCCTGGAGAAGACGGGAGGGCCAGTGGTCCAGATATGATGGACAACTTCATGTGGCGGGGTAGATGTGTTGAAATTTGGGCGGATAAGAGCAGGATATTTGGCGAGAAGTTGTCGAAATGGGTTCTCAGGATCTGGATCCAGAACGGCGAGTTTGCCCGAGAATTCAGAGGAAGGGATGCCTCGGATAGAGAGTTTAGTTGTCTGGTCGTGCAAACTGGAGTGGCGGCAGTCCACCATGAGATTAAAGGCAGCGAGGAAATCTGCCCCAAGAATGGCAGAGGGCACATCGGCGACGACAAACACCCAAGAGAAGAGTCGTCGGAGACCAATGTCCAGTGAAAGAGAACGGGTGCCGAAAGTGCTAATTGATGAGGTGTTTTGACGGCCTGGAGGAAAAGGCCGGGGTTGGGGCATCGACGGTCGGTTGGTGAAGGAGGAAGGACGCTCAGCTGAGCGCCGGTATCAATCAAGAAACGCCTGCCACTCAGGACGTCGCAGAAATAAAAGGTTCGACTGGGATTAGAAACACCAGGAAGACTGGTGGCATTCACCTTCGTGTGTACTGACTTAGCCCGTTTGCGCCGCTTGGAGATTAAGGAGAGGTGCAGTGACGGGCTCTGGCGCCAAATGTGGAGTGATACCAGCATGTGGTAGCGGAGCTGGGATGAACTGAAGCAGCAGGCTGGGCATGCCGTGTAGCTGACCTCGATGAATGCCGGGATGAAGAGCTTAATTACTGTTGATGAGCAAGTACCTGTTCATTGATTTGCGCAATCTCAGCCTTCAGTTGTGAGATATCTTCAGACGAAATAGCAGGAGCTGGGAGTGCGGCAGGTGATGGTTCGACAAAGCCGTGCCTCTCCATCAATTGTTCGCCCAGAAGAAAAAGTTCAGCGGCAGTGACAGCGTCAGCAGCAGATGCTAACATGAGTTGAATTTCTGGAGGAAAACTGTCCACTATCAAAGCCTGACAATATCGTGGATTTGGAAGAAAGGCGTGTTCGGAAGGCGTCACCAATGTCGCACGTTGTGATGTCGACAAACAAAAGGTTCCCCGAAATCACAAGTCAAGCAAGACGGCGTAGGAGGACAGGAGCTTTACTGCCAGAAAATCGAGAGTACACAGGCGGACTTGTGCACGCCGAGTCGGTACGCCAAGTTGTGTGTTCGGTGCAGTGGACCCGAGACGGCTGGGCGATGCACTCAGCCAAGTGGAGATACGCACATCTATTGGCTGAAGCACTGAGACGCACTGAGCCGCGACAAGCGGGGGAGCGTAGGAGAAGAAGGACATCGCGGGACCTCTCGTAGCTGTTGGCAGACACAGTCCGTAGGCGTTGAGCCGGCGCGCGTAGAGACAAAACTTGCGCGGTGTTTAACAACGAAGCCAGCGTGAGTCAGCGAGGCAGACTCCCACATCCTGTGGAGACTTGGAGCGAAGCAGCCAGTCTGAGAAGGGCCGGACTAGGTCATAAATCAGATAAGCCCGTATGCTGATGACCCTCGCAGTGACAACCCATTACGTGAAAACAGATTTTAATGGCTGCTCTTGAGACTGCTGGGTCAAACCGCTATGAATCCGTGCCCTAGCAACCAGTTCTAGAGCCTAGCCATGGGCGAGGCCACGGGGAGGGGGGGGGGG
>JAYGXS010000008.1:2778120-2790787 GCA_036362985.1 Ligula intestinalis | reverse complement strand
AGAAGTAGATGAAGAAGAAAGAAAAATAAGGAGAAGAAGAAGAAGAATAAGAAGAAGAAGAAGAAGAAGAAGAGGAAGTAGAAAAAGGAGAAGAAGAAGTAGATGAAGAAGAAAGAAAAATAAGGAGAAGAAGAAGAAGAAGAAGAAGAAGAAGAAGAAGAAGAAGAAGAAGAAGATATAGAAAACTGATCTCTTCGGGCGACAGAAGACGTATTTAACTCTTCTATTTAACGTTAAGCCAACCAAAATCTCAAGGATAGAAGCCAAGGCAACATAAGTCCACTGGAGATCTGTCTTCTTGACCCGCTGTTAGCCATTTATGGTTGCTAGGGGGCGAATGTGGTGGGGGGGAGGTTGCTTTGTCTACTGGGTGCAGGTCGATTTGGTGGTCAGTTGAGACGGAATCCGCCTGTCCGGCCTCCCGGAGTGCTTTGTTTTTCGCTCATTCAGCTTTCCTTGCACTGCCAAAACTTATCCAATGTGACAGATGGGTAATCACTGAGCAGTTATGGAAATCCTTCTTTCCGTTGGAGCTCCTTCTCGAGTCCCGTCAGCAGCCGTTCAACAGCTAGCATATATTGAAGGTAGAAAATAGCCCGTGGCGCAGTGGGTAGAGCGCTGGACTTCTAACTAACAAGGTCACGGGTTTCAGCCTCGGGTGGGGCAGCACCCCTGAGTTTGTGCATGGCTGGCTAAATACGGCTAAGTAAGCCAGTTAAGCAGTCAAGCTGGAAGAAGAGTGTTCGCGTACCTCCTGACAACGAGCAATCTCTGGAACATTTGACTACCGTGACCTCATATTCTAATGCTACTGTTAGAGGAAGGCATCAAGTCTCCTGCTTGACTTGCCTCCAGCGTAAGCAGTCGTGCAAAATCTGCAAGTAAGCAGCCTGACTTGGGGAGACAGCGTGACTGCCTCACTCCCTCGCCCTATCCCAGAGTCAAAAAACTGCGGGCGATATTGTGGTAGGCAGTCGCTCACGGATCGGTGGTACTAAACGCACTCTTCCCTCAGAGCTCGCTCTCGAGCCAAACCAACAGGCATTCAACGGCTAGCAGACATTATAGGCAGAAATACTTCACCGAAAAAGGCAAGGAAGACTGGAGTGACCGTTTCTAACTTATTTAGCCATCGTCAGCCAGCCATATCCTACCCCAGAGGTGGCAACCCACGAGACTCGAACCCGCGACCTTGTTAGTTGTAGGTCCAACACTCCTTAGCCTTTGCTAATGATGCATTTCTGCCGATAATACAGCGTTCTAGCCTGCCGTGCTCTGGTCGGGCAGAGATCAGACTTAGGTGACTAGTGTGGTGTCAGTCTGAACCTACACGTTCCACCAACGCTCCTCATGTGCCACATGTTTTATCGGAGCGTAATTCGAAGAATGCCTTTCGTGCCCTGATCCAACCTCCGTGTTGGTCCAGCACATATACCACGCGGCCTGTTTAGGGATCACATCGTCGTGATCAATTTAGAACATCAAATCTCTCCTTTTGTGGAAGGGAATGCAAAGGGCGACGTTTTAACATGTTGCTTCGCGGATACTATAGTAGTAATTTTTCCCAGCAGAAAACTGACTGCCTTCCCCAGCAATTTTAAGCCTGCGAGACGGCAGGCGATGAAAATTTACAGCCACCCAGAGCGAGCGCTATTTCAATGTCTTTCAGTGTTTAGAGGCCTCTTAAGCCCTGCCAAACTTGGCCGTGCAGTGACAGGTTGTATGACACGTTCACTTTGCGTAGATGGCGTTAAAACGAGCCAAAATGACGTATTTTTGCTGTGGTTTTATAGGTTGTGGAGAGACGGCAGACCTTAGCGGCATCCCTCCCCCCGTCCTAAATCCACGCTATTTTTCATTTTGTCCGCTAGCCATGCCCGCTGATTGAAGTGGATGGCCTAATTTGATTGGTTACCGGTTAGCAGTTCCAGCACCTTTTTCTTATACAGGGTGTCCACAAAGTCTGGGTGCATAGGAATTTTAATATTTTAGTTATTTATGTTATTTTTTTTGGGACAGCAGAGTCCCATGATTAGTCAACAACGCTTAGGCTCTCAGCACAGCTGCAGCGCAAAGTCCCACGCCATGGATTGACAACGCGTCAATAATTATCGATTTTCCGTCCTATCTGATTGGACCCCTATGTACCCAGACTTCGTGGACACCTTGTACAGTGGTGCCTCTGATGACTAGCAGCCACATCCACGAGCATTTCACGTAACGAGCGAACCAATATAAGAAAATGTGTTTCTCTTGACGAGCTTCCGTGTTCAGTTAACGAGTTGTCAGTGCGTGTGTGTGCGTCCGTGTCCACCGTTGAGTCTTGCTTCCAGGTCCTGCGTGGGTCCTGGGTCACCTGCAGCCCCATTCAGAGAACTGCTGCAGTTCTCTTGGCTACGTTTTGCAAGACGAGTGTTTCACATGCAGAGCTCGGTGCCGGAACAGATTAATTTCGGCGACCGAAGTTCTACTGTGCATCACCTTTTTTTAAAAAACTGCATTAACTCGTCCCTTGATGACTCAAAGGACCAGTTACTTCATAAGAGGATTGTATTTACTACGTCGGAGATTTTGCTGAGAAGCTTGATTTATGTAGTTATCCCTGGAAGGGTCTGTAGGCTCTGGTGAAGAAGACTATCGAGTCAACCTAAATTAGCTGTTTTAGTTACTTTTCCATAATGGTTGCCATAAGGATTTTGTAGGTCAACGCAGAAACCAAAAAAAGTCTGAATAGGGCAAGCGAGAGAGGTAAAGAGACGCTTTTTTGAAAATCTCTATTCACCTTGGATAAAAATGGGTAGGCAAAACAGATAATACCGGAAGATCACAAACGATACATTATAAACATATATGTATATGCAGATAGTATTGCCGGCAAAGACAAGGGCGACCGGAATTGCCATTTCTGACTTATATGCCGTCATCAGCCAGTCATAACTTGCCCCATGTGTTGCACCACCCGAGGCTCGAACCATTGAGCAAAGAGATCGTTGCCTTGCTAGTTTAGATATATTTACACTCACTGATAAATGCTCACCAACCGCTAAATGAATTCACTTTTCCCGTACCACCTTTGCATTCGGCCTCATATCTCGGCCTCTTGCAGCAGCCACAGTAGTTAGCTGTATGGGCAAATAGTACTACCGGCAAAGATAAGGGAGACTGGAATAGCTCTTTCTGGCTAATTAGCCATCGTCAGCCAGTTGTACACAATCCCAGATATAGATCACCCCAGATTCGAACACGGGTCTTTGGTCATAGCTTGCAAAACTCTACCAATGCACCACGGACTCGCTGCTTTTATCGGTTACGTTCGGGAATATGATGAAGGTAGGAGGCCCACTGATCCCGTTTTTAATCTCGTATGATCCAAACCTGGGATTGAGTATGACTGGCTGATGACTGCTAATCAGCCAGAAATGGTCATTCCGGTTTCCCTTGTCGTTGTCGCTTTCAATTACTCGCCCCCCGTCCATTATTTCCCTCTTTCCAACGATACAGCTTTCAGTCAAACTTCAGGTCTGCGTGTCAGCCTAAAAGTTTCCTTTTTCAGGATTGTCCCCCTGTTCGGTGCTTTTCTAGTCGGCGAATCGCCGAAAAATTTAATCACGAGGTAGCTTCTGCAAACAGCTTAGTCATCCGTTAAACTAAATTCTTCACAGGAAAGACACGATGACTCCTTCATTGGACCTCACTTCCACACCCTTTCCTGTGTTATTTTAAAAGCACGTGAAAGTATGGCAATTCATACAGTATGGGTACTGGATAACAGTCCAGACAGGCGTTTAACCGATTTTCCGCTGACGCCTAACACGTTTGCGGGGACTCGAATAATCTGTGCTCCTTCCAATGCTTCACATGCGGTTTATTATGCCCACCCAGCCAGTTAATTGCAGATTGTGAATGGGCGAGCTCCATGAAGCAGTTCAGAAGAAGAAGATGCCATCACTGAAACAACACTTCTATATACAATAAAATAACAATCCATATAGCAGTTATTAAAGTATTTTCCATTATGTATCCTAATTCCCCACCCATAAAACCCTATAATTACCGTTTCTGCAGGACAACAGCCGGGACTAGGGGTATATGAGGGCGGCAACAAAAGCTTCTGCTGCTGAAGTTTATTGGTCCTTACCACGTGACTGGTCCTCCTGTTCGCTCTCTCTCCGTTTTGGATCAAACCGGGTGTTTAAGCACAGCCTAGAGTCATGCGCTTTTTCCGCCCAACAGCTGTTTTTGAACTTCCAGCGGGGTCGGCCTAGGCGAGAAGAAAGTTCCAGGTGATACTCACAGCTTCGTTTGAAATTGTTCGGCTGATATAGGGTAGACTCTTTAGCATATACCTTTCTTAAATTGTTCGGCAGAGTGACCAGAAACTACATGTACACAGCATACGACAGAGGCACGCATGCGTAAAAGAAGAACATAGCGTCAGAATGTCAACTCTAAATGGTAGAGGAGAGAATGAGGTATGACCATTGGCTAGGGACGCAACGATTCCTAAGTTATGCATCCGAAACCGATGCCGCAATTCAGTCGTTGTCTGGGAGCTCAGCCCAAACAAATGCACCTTGAATGGCTTAATTGACAGACCCTAAACTACCCTAATTCCCTCTTCTTTTACAATATCTTCACGGCGGCCTCTCGACGTGACGCAATCAGCTGCCGCTGATAAACGCTACCCGAAAGAAGGGTTGTTGTTGTTGTTACAAACGCAACGTGCGGTTCGGCATTTCCAGAGCAGCCTTACTAACTATTTCGGGGCATCCTCCTTGACTAGGACCGCTGAGGTTTTTGCTCTAATCAGTAACACACAGGCGACATGGTGGTGCGCTAGACATCTTCCTGTGTACATACTAGGACATAGGCAGATAAGCGCACACCAATCGGTTATAGGACCCACTGGGTCCGTCTTGTGCCTGTCGGGCTCACGCTTGAGCCGTGCCGCGAGGCGGCTAATGATATGGGCAGAGGGACATTACCGACAGACTAAGGAGACTAGGATAGAAGAAGATGCGATAACTGGAACAAGGGTTTTATTCTCCTGACGTTTCGGATTCCCGAAGGATATGACCATGACTATGACCATGTTATCATCGCCTATGATTAAGGATTCCCGAGGGAATCCGAAACGTCAGGAAAATAAAACCCTTGTTCCAGTGATCGTATCTTCTTCCTGTGAACTGCTGCCTGGAACTTGCATATTCTCCTCTATTGGCAGACAAGGATAGCTATTTCTGGTTTATTAGCCGTCGTCAGCTAGTCCTAAGCAATCGCAAGTGATGTCCCATATATTGCTGCCCTACCTGAGGTTCGAACCCGCGACCTTGTTAGAAGTCCAGCGCTCTAACTAGGGCATGCTGTTCTTTTTAATGCTATGCCATTAAGGCAGCTCGCTTCGATTGAGAATAGGGTTCACGCTTTTGACGGTTGATTAAGGTGTGCTAAAAGCCTACGTGCCTGGCACAAGTAGACGCCAGCTTCATGCGCTATCGACTACTGCACTCGGTCTCCTACCCTGTCGGTATGATCTTAACTTTGCTCTCCTCTGACAGCAGTCACCAGGTCGAACGTCCAACTCAGCTACGCCGCCAAGCAACGCAGACAGCAGATAAGCGGAATCGCAGCCCAGTGAACAGGGGAGGGGGGGGGTCAGTGGTTTTGTGCACAAATGTAATTTCTCAGACGGTCGGCAGCTCCTTTGGCCTGACAAAGTAGCATACCTACGCTAACAATCGTGAGAGGCTTAAGTAGAGCGAAGCTAGTTCTAATACTTCCATGTTGTTGTCCAAAAATGGTTGATTGATGACTTCTGCATGACACTTAAAATTGCCGGGAAGTTGGAAACTGTGGGGATTCAAAACTACGTGCTCCAGTTCGCTTCCGGTAAGGAGCGTTCAACTTCATATAGAAATACTTTTGACTCTGACGAAATTCATAATTTGGATTAAGGTGGAGGAGTGTGCGTGAGTGCCTCTCCTGTAGCTCGAATCCCAGACTCGTTAAATGCGCCCCTTGATAACCCCAACGCACATGAACGGACGCCGATCGCCCACAGGCTAAGCAGCCAATGAAGCCGCGTCCTTGTGGACGTGTTTGGGGTCAACGTCGAAGTGCTAAGTGCACAGGCCAATCACTGCGAAGGAAGCTCCTCTGACCAATCAAATGCTCTTTCCTGTCTGTTTGCGTCACGTTACGTCGGCCTCGCTTGCACCAGCCAGGCTGACCAATGAGCTGCCAGCATGGCAGCCACTACAATGTGCGCGTGGCGTGTCTGTAATATCCCCCCACAGAACTTCCATCTCTTGAAGGGCCCGCCTGTCTGGCACACGCTCCTTTGCAGTGTTAGACCCAGGTATGTGTGCGTACCTTTGAGCACAACCTATCATCTGTGAGAGAGAGAGAGAGAGAACTAAATTACGGCAACGTCGGCCTTTGCGCTCTCAGGTGGCTTGGCCTCCTCAACCTTGGCCTCCTCCTCCGCATTCATCACCACCCCCGACTGCACCATCCACGCAACATTCTGAGCGCGTGCCAGTGTGAGTACGTCTCAGGTCTCTCTCTCTCTCTCTTCGTTCGTTCGTTCGCACGCACACAAACCCACGTGTGTGATCGGGGTGTTTGTGTGTGCGCGCATGCCGATTGACTGACACCGCCGCCGCCGCCCCTCCCCCCTCTAGCACCTTGAGTTTGTCCTTTCTCGTCTGTCTTGGGCTGCTAAGATTGATCACACACGCATCTACGCTCACGCGCACACAGTCATCTTACGTGTGAACGTCGACGTAGTGCTCCTCTGCTGTTGTAACACACACGCGCACACGCCTATGCAGGAGACTTTATCGGCCACATTCTTTTTTGTGTGTAATTAGCGGACAGCTGACACCAGCACCACCCATTGACGGGATCCAGACCGGAGCAGAGAAACGCAAACTGGTACTGCTTCCCCGTGCGCTGTCGTCGTCGTCGTCGTCGTCGTCGTCAACCTCCTCCAACCTCCACCACCTTCGTTGTAGCCACCTTAAGCGGAGACCCTGCAGAGCCGCGTCACGCTCAGTGATCCTCCAACTAGCCCGATCCGCCCCACTGCATCCTCATCCTCATCAAATGGCTGCTGTGAACAGCGCAACCACCATGCTGCCCCCCATTCGGACGCCGTCCCTCCATCTGGGCCCCTGCAATGGCGGAAGCGGTGGTAACGGGGGTGGCGGTGGTGCCCGACTGAGTGGAACCCCCTCCCAGGGGAGCTGCTACGAGACCCAGCCGCACCTACATTCCCCGGGGGGCCTGCGGTCGAATTCCAGCACCACCTCCGAGAGCGGTACGCCTCCAGCCAATCTCAATGAGGAATCCATGATGGTATTGTCCCAATCGATCGATTCGATACACACTATGGGGACATCTGGAGGAAGCGAAAGTCTAGACGTGAGTATGCTGTTTTTTTTAATTTGAACTTTAAACCTGCCTATGTCCACAATTAACGCATTGACTTTAAAACGAAGTTTTAAAACTCCTACGTGAGTTCTTCGTCAGAGGTAACAGCAGCAACAAAAGGGTGGGGAGGATAGCAATCATAGAGGGGTATGAACCAATCACCTTTCAGTAACGCAAGTCTGGAAGCGCTACACAGGGTCGGCGCCAAACCGATTGATTGAGTCTCCCCGCCGTGGACCAGGCTTCAATCTAATCTCAGCTCGGCTTGTTTCCCGTGCGGACGAGTATCAGCTTTCTACTTCTTTACGCATGCAAATACCTGGAAGGCAAACTTTCTCATTTATTCATTGCGCAGGCCAGAGACTCCGGCTTGCCCCAGTTTAATTACTTAACCGTGGACCACTGCGGTTTAAAAAAAATTGCTCAGCGAAAGGGAGGATGCGTGACAATCGAATTACTGCTACCCTCAACGCAGAGTTTTGCACTAGGGGGGCAGGGAGGTGCCATGTGACGTAACTGCATGACCCTTTCAAGCCAAACTAATGAAAATTTGTAAGTTATCTTTTGCAAGGGCAGATAATGCGAGCGTGCAAGGTGATCGGGATCGCTCCAGCCTGCGTCGGCTGCTTTTATTTTCGGTAAAAAGGTCATGCTTGGAGAGGGTGGGAAGCTATGCTGAGTGTGTGTGTGTGTAATTTCCTTCGCCCTCGGTGAATTTTATTTCATGCACCTGCGGCCTAGTCGGCATAAAACAACAGCAGCATGCAGATAGTCACCGCACAGGTTTCCATGGCTTCCGAATCAAAATCACAGTAGGCAAGTCAAAAAGTGGACATAGTTTTGTGAGTGTGTTGTATGAACATCGATTTCGATGAGCTCCACCATGTGCCCAAGAGCAGAAACGGTGATAGAAGCTAAGTACGAGGTTTTGGTGAAATAGACGCCCAAGTGTCTACCTCGCTGTAATCCTCCACCGCTTAAACCGGTGACAAGACCGAAGTCAAGATGACCGAGCAGGCTTTGGGCGAAAGCCGCTTTCTCCAATGCAGCCTGAAATACCGCCTAAACTTAGCCTTTAGTGACACTTGACTTTGCGCGGTACTACTGCACTGTCTACCCTCACTCACCTATAGTAGATGTCTAGCCAGACTCTAGGAAGCCAGGCCTGGTACTACAACTATCACCACTACTGCTTTTGCTAATACCACTAACTAGGGTGTAGCTGAGTGATAGTATTTGCTGGTACTATTACTGACTATTGTAAGTCAGAAGTGACGCTGCTTAAAGTCAGCACTTTGAGTACTGCAAATTTGAACACCCCATTCTTATGGGTGTATGCCAGTGTATTTAGGGTGCTACACAAACGCGTCCCAACTGTCTTTATCAGATGGTGCTCAATAGCTTCCACCACAAACACTTAATAAGCTTTGAGTAAAGTTGTTGTAACAGCAAATGCAAGTTTCAGTGTCGATTTTAAGAAGATCCAACTGTCTGATCCGAAAAATACTATTCTGGTGGGAGAGGAGAGGGGCACCCTACTAAGTCAGGTCTATCACAGTTGCGCCGTTCAGCAGGAGAGAATCGGCGCTACATATGTCTGGGCATTTGAAGTAGTATCTAAGTTGACAGCTTGGTGATTCTATGTCGGGATACGAGCGAAGGCAGCTTTTAGACGTGCAGAAGTCCGTTCAGGACTTTAGCCGTCCAAGTCTGTTTTCCCGCTTGCGTGTCACTGCCCTTATTGTAAAATTTGCTAAAATCAATCGAAGTGCTAGTTATTTAACGGTCATTGTAAGTCTGACCACAGGGCACAGGTAATACTATTTTATGACGCCCTGAACTCTGGAGCCTGTTGAACCCCTACCTGGATTAGGTAATACGAGTACAAATAATAATAAGTATAGCATGGACGAAATGCTGGATGCCGTTTGCCATTAGTTAGTCAGCTAGACAGAACGATCCTTCTTCAGCTAGGATGCATCGTAAGAAATTGCTCCTATGACGTGTCATCGGTGAATTAACCGTCGAAAACTTTGCATTATTGGCTAAGGAAAGTCAAGCATCAATTCATCCTTGGGTAGAATTTTAGCAGCCAAGGGTACACGAAGACCCGTCTAGCTGAAATGTAAATATGCTCTAGTGCATCTCACCTTGTCGCGTCCACTGTTCGTTTATTTGGCACAAATGTCGGCGTCCAGTCGCTTTCGTAACGCAGTTTTGATATTCGATTTTCAATCCTGTTGAAAAGCAAAAAGAGTGCTCACTATAAATTGCCTCATGTGGGAAAATGACTGAACCTCCGGTGAAGGATCAATCATTTTGGATGATTTATGCCACCACTCAGGGCATTTTTTACTGCTTTAACCTAAACAACCGAAGGAAGTTGACAGTTCGCTCATACCTTCCAGCAAATGACGGCGGGTCAATTTTAAACAATTTTTTTTAAATGCTACAGAAGATTTCTGGCCGCGATCTAGCCTTTAGATGGGACTTGACTCGTAATGGTTTGTTCCGAAACCAACTTTCCGTCCAGAAAGCTGCACAGCTCATGGTGATTAAGTTTACCAGTCCACCTATGGTTTGTTATCATCCCCGACCAACAGCTGAGTCATTTACTAAATCAGAAGAGTTTATCGGCAAAATTGGCCGCTCAGTTTTCGCGCGGGCGGACTGCCAATGGGCATCGCAAAAAGATCGATAAATCGATTTGACCATACAGCTAGTGTCCCATGAAGAGACACCAGTAAGCCTTGGTGGGCTGTCTTCATGCTGCTCTCTCTCTCCGAAACATGAAACCTACCAGCACCGTGTCCGCCGCGTGTACCTGCATTCGCCGCTCGAACGTGTGCTCGCGCTAATGTTTCGGGGCCATAACGCTGTTTGCAAGGGTTGCTTTTCCTCCCCTCCCCTCCCCCCAAGCCCTGTTTGCCCCACTTTCGAGACACCCTCAACTGGACATCAGCGTAGGAACACGTGGGGGGGGGGATTACGCGACTGACCCGGACACAGAGCACGAGTCACACTGGCTGGTCGTCCACTGGTGCCGATCGCCGTTGATTGTGAACACTTTCCAATGTCGATGATTCCATCCAGCGGGCGGAAAAGGAGCCATTTACTGCTGGTCCCTTCGTAATTCTCAAAAACTGACTTTCTTGTGAAATGGGGCCTCTCCTCTTGCCGACTGTAGAAGATTGGTTGCGGGGTTGAAGGGGTTGTTGAGAGACTAGACCATCTCAACCGCCTCTTCAGAAAAGATTGCCGTCTGTCTATCAGTAGGCAGTCAGTTTTCTTATTGTGTCGAGTCAAGGAATCCTCTTTTCCTCCAAAAAAGCTGACACGTCAGTGATGGTCTCGACGAAACTCGACCGTCCCCAAGTGCTTTGCCCATGGAATGCGCAGTCATTGTTAGTGTTATAACTCAGCGGACATGAGCTCCGTGGAACTGTGCCCATAAGAGAGTTCGAATTTTTTCTTTCTACAGCACAGATATCTTTTTCGTCCAGTTCCGGATCCGGCTGTGACGAGGCAATTGAAGTGCTGACAGTCTCTTATCGTCAAAAAATGGATCTGTCAGAGGTGATCCGAAGTGTGAGATCGGTTTTTGCTAGTCCACGCTATCGCATATGATGTAAGTGGGTAAACCACTCATCGCAACCTAACAAGAGACTTCCGGAGCAGAAACTGGATTGCACTTGAGAGGAGGGGGGGGATTGCGTACACCTGTGGGCCCTCTTGACCTACAGGGAAGCTTTAGCTACTACAGTGCAGTCTCGGGTGATGAGCAGCCCCACCTAAGAGAATTTCAGGTAATGAACGAGCCATTCACAGAGAATTGTTTCGATCGACGAGCTTCCACTGAGTTAACTAATTGTCAGTCGGTGTGTCTACTATTGAGGCTTGCTTCCAGGTCCTTATTTGCTGCCGCTGTCTCACATACCGAGTTCGGTGCTGGAACGGATTGAAAACTCGTTAACCAAGGTTCCACTGTAATTGCAAACGAGCGCATGTACCCCCTCCCCCCACCTTGATAAGTAACTGCAGTAGCTTCGGATACAGGATGTAAGAAAGTGCTCTACAACGCCCTCAGTAGATGGGACGCGTGTGCGCTCTCATAAACAATGGCTGCTGACATTGAACCCAGCTTCGGCTGCTAGACAGAAAACAGAATTTCATGGGGTCAGTCAGTGGCGTTCACCGGCTGAGGCTGTGTAACCGCGATAAAGCAAGTGCCGTCGCTAGTACGCATCAGCATAGCACAACCACATCTTAAAAATACCGTTATCACCCCGGTTTCTCTACTCATTGAAGACTGTCCGTGATGATCGGGATGGGGGAGAGGTATTTTTCCGGTTCTTGAACTGGCTCCTTTTTGATACACTTTAGATCCACACCAGCGTGTGGCTCGTTGGCCTTATTACCCTTGGTCTGCAAGGCCGTACAGTAGTAGTAGTAGTAACTTATTCCTTGCTACTGAGAGGACAACGCTCTCTTACGAATAACTTAATCAGCTCAACAGTTTCCTACTTGTGTCCACGAGAGAGTGGCCGTTTAGCTGACAGTCGATAGCAGCCCACTGGCACAAAGTCTTCGCTCCGGATTAAAAAAGAAGCAAATAACGTCCCAGCGACACCATGCGCCCTACAGCCCAACCAGAGTCCACCACACTGTGGTCAAGGATGTGATCATCTCCTTTGTTGCCACACTGTTACCGTTTCTGGGCCCTTTGTTATTCACCAGAACGTGTGTTCATTGGTCGTCTCAGCGACTAAATTCACACACACACACACACACACAGGTGCGTGGTAGCGCTGACGGAGTGTGTCCCGATTTCAACTCCCCCCCTCTCCCCGCCCGCAACCCGGAAGTACTCACACGCACACGGAAACCCGCAGGAGTAAGCTCGGTTTTATGTGCAGGCGTCAACGACGGCAGGGAGGGCGGGAGGGCGACTCAGTGATTTTAAATTTGCGCCTCCCGTGCAAGCGTGCGTGCGTTCAATGTGTCAATAGACTGCTCCGGTTTTTATTTGCATTTACGAGGACAGCAGATGCGCTCGCTCGCTGGCGCGCGGTCGGCCGCGGCCTTCATGCAAGCGCGCTCAAGGGCCTCTCTACCTCTGTCCTCACGACGACGAAGACAACAACGGTAACCAGTTTGTGTGTGTGAGCCGTAGTAGTTGCACCTTAACCACCGCCGCCACCACCACCGCCATTATCGTCGTCAGGAGCGCACG
>JAYGXS010000008.1:2767327-2778110 GCA_036362985.1 Ligula intestinalis | reverse complement strand
CTATTCACAGGGCAATTTCACGAAGCAACAATCGTCGGCAAAGGTAGTTTACGTAGTCCCACTCACATACCCCTAGTCCCAGCATGTTGTCCTACGAAAACGATGTTTATAGGGGGTTTCGGTGGGTGGGGAATTAGGATACGCAGTTAAATATACTTAAATAACCGCTATATGCATTTTATTTTACTGTATTTGGAGGTGTTGCTGATTTATACCTGCAGGTTTTCCTAATCTGTTTTATAGTTTAACGTATTGTGGAAAACCCGATTATCAAATTTGGGGTTTCTTGAAATTTCCGAACAAATAGAAGCTGTAGTTTGGAGGTCGTCTGCTTCAACTTACCCGAGGTCCAACTTACCGTTAGGCAGTTAGATTAGTATAGCCCGCGGCGCGAATCGCCGAGCACACCTCGACATTACATGTGAAACAACTTACTCCCAGCGGCCGCGGAGAACAACTTCGACTACATTTTTTCACATAACACTTGCTTCTAAAAATTTACTTCACTGCCTAACCTATTTTCCCATCCCCTCAAAGCCTATAACCACCGTTTTCGTAGGACGAAATGTTGGGACTAGGGGTATGTGAGTGGGACTACATGAGCTGCTTTTGCCCAATCGTCGGTCTTTTGAACTAGCCATTAGAGCCCCTTTTGAGCTAAGTTGTAGGGTCCACTCAGGGTGAGCAAAGGAAAACCCTTTTTTCGGCAAAACCAGTGGGCTCCTCACCAGTCTTCGATGGAAGCGATGGGAGCACCGCAAGCTTTCAGCGGGAAGTTGAACCCATCACACCGTTTCTTGACTTGTGCGTGAGCTCTGATGAAGGCTTACTGTTGCCGAATCAACCTGGTTAACCTACAAAATCCTTGCTTGTAGATGTCCCCTCTCTGTTCAGATGGGGGCAGGCAACCGATATGTGCTGCTGGTGGCTCGATTACTCAAAAGGGCAGGGCAGTTTCACGCAGTACCAAGCGCCATCTACTCGTTGGCTGGTAGCCGGCACCGGCCTTTTTGAACTAGCCAATGTGAGCACAAGAAAACCTGTTACCGGCAAAACCAGTCGGCTTCTCGGCATGTTTCGATGGAAGCAATGGGAGGAGCACAATCGTTCAGCGGGGGGGGGGTAGGGTTTTAAACCGCCAAACGTTTCTTGAAGGTTTGCCGTCGTTATGAGCGTGCGCGCGACTCTGTTGGAGCAAAGGTCACAGACGGTGGCCGTGGTGGTGACAACGGCTCTATTTGTGTCTTGACACACACAAACAGGATGCGCCATCTCCTCCTCGTCCTCGTCGTCTGCAATCCTCCACATAAACGACGACGGCAACAGACAATTGTGGGCCCTCCCTCCCCCCTCCCCCCTCCCCCCGCCCGCCGACTTGTCATCGACTCGGTGAGCTGTCAGACACCAGCATAATGAAGCCTGGTCGTCCTTCATTCGGTCAATTGACATCTCTTACCGTCGCCGTCGCCCCCCTTCCTCCCGCGACGCGCTGCCACGGAAACAAGTATTGTTAGACTGGATGCGTAGGTGGCATAGGATGCCGAGGGGGGGGGGGAGGGGGAAAATCTGTTCTCAGGGCAATTTCACGAAGCAACAAGCGCCACCTACTCGCTGGCTGGTAGCAGGAATCGGTCTTCTTGAGCTAGCCTGTGCAGCCCGTGAGATTACCTGCTCAGCAGACGTGTAGGGTCCTCTCAATTTAGCTGTCTGTGAGCAAACCGGCACACGTGCTGTTGAAGAAGAAGAAGAATGCTATATTGAGGATTTTACAAACCTGCGTTTTCAGCAAAAATGGCTCCATTCACGGAGAGCAGATGGTAAATAAAGGACCATTTTCAAAAGGACAAAGGTAAAAGGTCATGTAATATTCACAAGTAAAGTATTTCACGACATTGACATCAACTATGGAGACAAATCGGCTTTCAACTTCTCCATTTCCGCTTCTTCTCATGCTTTTTTCTTCGTGTTTTCATCCTACGGAGCATTGTCGATGTTGGTGTTGTTGGTGAATTGCATATGCGACAGATTGGCGGCATTTGACAAATATTGGGTTGGTGATATGTTTTAGATAAAAAAAACTTGTTTTCATGCATTTAAAAAGGTAGCAATGTACTGTAGATATGACCTCATGATCAAAAATGTAGACAAACAAAGCAGAGGTTTAGAGAGGATGGTATAGGATAATAAATTCCCCCGTGAATGTAGAGCAAAAAATGGGTCGCGAAGAAGAAGAAGAATAAGATGTGATCACTGGGACACGGCTGTTATTCGCCTGCCGTCTTGAAATCTGTCGCGGGTCTTTCATCAGAGACAAAGAAAATAGCAGGAATGGGTGATTCATACACAGGGGGTAGCAGTATTTATAGAATACAGTCAATATGCTACTGCACATTTATGACAATTAAAGGCTTCCCTATCGAGCCTAATTACCCGCTTGTGTTATAATGGCTTGATGGACAGCGTGTGGGCCGCGACCAGCTGGACTTTCATCACACGTGGTGGAATTGGACATGATGATTGCTCGGCCCTCTGGCTCCCTGATGTGTTGGGCTCTTGCCAACAATGGTGCTGTTGGAAAATACGTATTGCTGCATTTTTTTTCATAGAAGCAATGGGAGAACCGCAAAGCTTTCAGTGGGGGTGCAAGAGGGGTTGAAACCACCACACGTTTCTTGACACGAGCACGTGCCTCGGAGCCCACGCATGATGAAAAGTTTATAGGATTTCTGATGCCGAATCAACAGGTTAATGTCCTCCATCCTTACTTGACGAGTTTCCTTGTTAGTAGGACGTTCAGCGATCTGGTTAGGGAAAATGCTCCTGCATTGGAGTTCAACCTTGAGCCCGTCGCGGGCAGTCGTATGCAGATTTGTAGTACATGATGAAATGGAACCGACAACGAAGAGAGAATCCGGAATGACCATTTCTGGATTATTAGCCGTCATCAACCAACCACACCTAATCCAAAGTTTAAGTGCACAAGCCTCGCTCTCCACCATAATCCCGTGGAGTAGGAATCAGGGTGTTCTTTTCGACCCTCCCCCCCACGAGCCTGTCAACATGAGGACTATTATTGTTGTTATCCTCAGCCTTAACTGGTTTCAGAGTGGGAAGCCCTTCCTTCCCTCAGTAGGTCCTGCTTGCCCTCACCAGATGCAGCCGCTCTGAGGCTGGGCGAGGTCTTGAAGTAATGGACGATGAGAAGGGGCGGTTCCGCGCAAACTGCACGCGTGGAAGTGATGTCAGGTCGATGCTGTGCACGCCCTTAGTCGTGGCCGGCCGGCCGGCGGGCGGGAGAGGGGGGGGGGGGGACGTAGCTGACTGCCCCCGCCTACCCTCTGACAACGCTGCAGAGATGGGCGTTACCAACCGCCTGGATCCCCCGTAAAAGTACCTCCCCACCCATATGGTCACGTGAGAATTACCGCCAGGCACATGACCTGCGGTCTCTCCCCCCCCCCCTCGCCGAATGACCAAAAGTTGAACGGAGGATTATCCACAGTTAATCACGTCCCCTCTGCTGGAGAAAGATAGATAGAGAAAACTGCAGAAAAAGCATGCTAGCGAAACCACTGCTGCAAGATGACGAGAGGCAAGAAGAAAGGGAGGACATGGAGGGGCTTCCTTGAAGATGCAAGGAAGGCGTTGCGACGCTAGATGGAGAAAATTACTACGAAGAGGAGGGGGGGGGAGGATAGGTAGGACGAACTCGTGTTCTTGCCTGTTAAGGGCAAATCAAACTACGTTAGTAACTAAGCCGTAGGAGAGGGAGGAGACGGAGGAAGAGGAGGAGGTGGTGGGGCAAAAATAGGTTGGAGACAAAAGAAGAAGAAGATGAGTAGGACTGCAGATGGGGTGGAAAGTTCTGCAGACATATAAATAACGCGGAAAGGGGAAAAAGTGAGGGGGGGGGGTTGGGGGAGACAACAAGAAAATAAATTCGATTAGTCGGCTTACAGATGCACGAAGGGGTTGATGGGAGGTGAGGAACCAGTTGAGGGAGGAAGGGGGGGTGGGTGGGCGGTGGACGCAGAAACCTTCGTCAAAGTGGGAATGAGAACGAAAACGAGTTCTCCGCTCCACAAAAGACGTTTAAGATCTGCATGCAACCGCTCCCGCCTCGAACTGACTGTCCTCTTGCGGTGTCCTTAGAATTAGCTGCCTACTGCCAATCATCATGTCATGTCTCCTTAGGATGGTCTATGTCTGTACAGAAATGACAACTGGTCGTGTTGGTGTGTCAGTAGTGGTGCAACCACGATGGTGTCCACGAAGATAACGATGAAGAGGTATGCTTACCCTTACGCAACGGAGATGAGTAACTAAGTTTTTACACCGCAGTTTGCTGATTTGTGCAAGGGGCCACCTGTTCAACGGGTTGCAACTGTGGAAATTCACTTGATGAAGTTGCGTGTGTGATACCTAAAATAAAAACAAATCCTGTTCTCTCGATAGTCTGTACGAAACGCAAATGGTTTATCCAGCAAATATAGTGGACCTTATACAAGCCCGAGAATTCTGTATTACGAGACCAGTGGTAATATGAGTTTTATGGAGGTGGGAAAATAGGCTAGGTAGTGAAGGAAGTTTGTACAAGTAAGTGTACGCTGGTAAAATTTAGTTGAATTTGTTTACCACGGCCACTATATAGCATCGGATTGCAACATATAAATGGAAAATAATAGGCAAAAACAACAATAAATAAGTAAAAGGTATTTGAATAAACAGTCAGGCGTAAATTTGTGACAGAAGAATTAATATCTAAATAAGTATAGTGGTTAGTAAGGTAGATTCCAGCATTTCTGCATAAATCTGCAATTCCTCGATGTCGCACTGATTTAAAACACAAAACAAATGCAGTTTAACATCATACAGTTACTTCTACAAACTTCCTTCACTGCCTATCGTATTTCCTCGCCGAAACCCCTATTACCATCGATCCCGTAAAACAGAATGCTGGGGCTAGGGGTACAGGGGGTCAACTACTTAAATTAATTTTGTCGATAAATATACACGTGTCTTAACCTAAACCCTAATCGCTGCCTTAAAATTAGCCTTACCGCTAACCTTAAATGCAACTCTCAGCTCAATCTGAGCCCTCACCACAAACCTAAGAACGTTCTCCCTGGAATTTGGCACGAAAATGCTTGTATTGCGGGCTGTTTGTGTTCGCGGGTCTTGCTTAAGGAGCTATGCCTATCATCCTTACCGACTTTTGGATCCAGAATGTTGTATTTGGACGCGCTGGTTTTACTGCGGTTCCCCAGGAGGACCTTCCGACCTTATGGGAGCTAATAAGACTAGTTGAAGCCTTGAAGAAAAAAAACCGGCTTCTGCTTCTAGCCCTGATGAGCCCTTCGAGTTTGCCAGTGAAACTTCGGCCGAATAGAAGAGCTCTTTTCCCCCAGTGAACACGTCTCCGTCTTCTGCCCGAAAGCTGGCTTCATTCTATTCGATTCGGTTCGCGGTCAGATCCACCAAGTTTGTACCAGGCAGCCCGCTTGAGTATTTTAATGACACAGGCTGCTAGGCAGTCATTTCTTCTATCTGACCTGGAGATATCATGATTATTCCCTGTACGTTTGTGTGCTTGTGGGCTTGGATTTTCAGTGAATTAGACCACCCGAAACGTCTAGTGCATAATGATTTCTTCAGCAGATCTCCCCCGGAGTCTCGGAGCATGTGTGTGTGTGTGTTAATAACTGGGTTTTTGGGATTTTTACCTTAAAATTTCAAGAAAACCCGGACATGTCGATCTACTCGATTTCGGGAGAAAGACGTGTCCATTAGGAATCGAAGCGAATATGCGAGTCCCAAGGAGATAAAGGTGCGATCACTGAAATAGCATTTGTGTTAATCTGAGCTTTCGCTGCCGTATAGGAGGCCATCATCATCAGGAAATAAGCGAGCACAGCAAGAATGGGTATGTTTTGTAGTCCATCTACGAATGCTACCCTCTCTCTACCCCTAATTTTCTCGTAGCTGGAATACAAAACATACCCACCCTGTCTGTGCTGACATTTTCCCTGACGATGGTCTCCTGTATGGGACCGAAATCTTGGACTTACACAAGTAATGTCCCAGTGATAATGCCTTTGTTTTCTTTGCAACATGTCCATTAGTCTATTTCTGTTCTTTGCGTAGCGTGCTCGAATAATACCAACTCTTAATGATTGACCGACACATAGGGAGGAATTATGCCTGTTCTATGGCATTTACAGAGCCATCGCGAGGACCTAGAGCCAGAACGTACGCTAACAATCAGTAAACACCGCAAAATAGTCAAATTTCGCAATTTTTCTTAAATACTTTGCATTAAAATGGTCCGCCTTTTTTTCTCACATACGCGCATGCGGGTTAGAGCAGCGTCCTTTTAGTCGGCCACGTATTGTATTTTGTTGCTATGTCAACTAAGCACACAAACACTTGACGACGGTAACCATGGCAAAGAGTACCAACAGTCCGCTCGTTAACACATGCAAACAGCTGAAATCTTAACACCCCAGCTGGTGTACGCGACCAAGAAACAAAGGACTTTTCTGTTGGGTTGGGCGTGTACGTACTTTAGGGGATGAATGTCAATGGATGGAAAATAACGTTCTGTAGCGTTCGTTCCCAATCCTTAACAAACGTCCAGGGCTTCTCCAGTCGTGTAGGAACTTGCTTTCCGCGAGGGTAATTTTGTGTACATACTGAGTTATTCGCCAGACACGGGAACCTGCTTGTTTCGCAGCTAACTTTCATTGAAGGCCATGCCACTATCCGCCACCTGTGGACGCGCCAGGTAGCCAGCAGCTAGGCTAACGGGTAACCCTCCTTCTCTGTGTAACCCGCCTTCCCACACGTTTTCACACGTTCTCTGTCGTCCATCCCACGTGATAAGCTACGCAGCCCTCGACCTGGCGCCGCAGTCCACCTGGAGGCGTCGAAGAGGAGGGCAACTGAAGTTCCGGCTCGACACCGTCCGTCAAGACATGGAAGCAGTTCTTGGGCCTTCTATCTTCTATTTCCATCGCTGGAGAAGAGACTGGGTGGAGCTCTCCAGTTCCACTGCCGCCAATCGTCACGCATGGAGAGGTATCGTCCGTGACATCATTAAGACCGGCTAGGTCAGGCATGATCACAGTCGTAACAAGAACTAGTGTGGGATTTGAACCCACACCAGCAAGGCGAAGGCCTCAGTACATCAAACACTCTAGTCAACTAAGTTGTTGAGTCTCCCCCGGGAACCATCAGTTTAATCACAGTTGAGTCGATTTACCCAACCAGCCTGCTGAAATGCACAAATTCTGATATAGCAAACTGACTGTCCAAGCAAGATTTTCTAAGCAATCAATCTCGAATCCACCAGCTGACTTCCAAGAACCCGTAATTATTCATCAACGTTTTTGCAAAAAATATGGGCTGTACACTTGTTCGCGTTCTTTTTTTCTATGATAAATCTTCCATTGTTCCCGCGCATCATAGCAGTGTACGCTAGAGTAGCTTCTACCATGGCCCACTTGTGGTACGACTGATTTCCGCAACTGACCGATGCTCATTCATCCACTAAGACAACGAGCTCGGTGCCCAATAGTTAGATCCAAAAAAGGTCGCCGGTTCGAGCTTTGGGTGTTGCAACGCCTGGGCCTTGGCTATGGCTGGCTGACAATGGCTAATAAACCCGAAATGACCATTCCAGTCTCCCATGTTTCTTCGTGGGTAATGTCATTCTGGCTAAATCCCCTACACTTGCATCAGGAGGAAGAAGTTTAGAAGACGTAGAAGCGCATCTGAGCTCTCTTTCCCACAGTCGTTAGGGGGAGTTGGCAGATGTGTTTCATTCAGTTGACCCAATTGGGAAAAATTCGCGGCCTCGGTGGCAGTTGAACCCACAGAGCAGGAAAGGCTTTTGCGCAACCAACGCCTACTGCGTCCGTATTGGTGGATTGCATACGTGCAATAAAGCTGGGCAAGCAAATCGACCCAAGTTTGATTGAATTCTTGGCACACGGTGAGCTTCGTAGCTCAATAGTAGAGCGTTGGCTGCGCAAAGCCTTCCCTGCTGTGTGGGTTGGACTCCTACCAACGCCGCAAATTTTTCACAATTGGGTCAACTGAATGAAACACATCTGCCAAATCCCCTAATATTTAAATGAGCCTAGTAGTCATTCTGGTGGGTTCTGGATGATTGCTTAGGAACTCCTGTCTGGACAGTCACCTTGCTGTTCCGTATTGGTGGATTCAATACGGGCAGTAAGTACGGCGGGTAAAATTGGTCCAATTGTGATCAAATTTAGGGCGCACGGTGAGCCTCGTGGCTCAGTGGTAGAGCGCTGGTTGTGCAAAAACCTTTCCCGCTGTGTGGGTCAGAATTCTATCGAGGCCGCGAATTTTTCATAGTTGAGTCAAGTGCATTCCCCGCAGTTGTCTGCACATGCGGGCAAACGGGCAATCGTGTCCCTGGACTTGACTGGGACGAGTCAGACGCCAGGTCGTGCAAAAAGTTGGCTGCGCCGTGAAGCCCCGAAACGTCATAGACGTCAATCAAAAAAACATCTATACCAAACGGCGTGTATTGAATGCGAGCATGGAAGTCTGGATTCAAGTATGTAGGCGTAGAATCCTGGTTTAAGGCCGGAGTGCAGACACGAGTCCGGCCTACAGTGTCCGCATGTGTGGTCGTCGTGGCAATGAATCAGTCTTCGAGACGTATTACTGGCAGACCAGATCGGGCTAGGGGTGATAATTTCGGACCCGAACCTGTAGTCCTCCCAGACTGGGATTGTGTCATGGCTGACTGTAGACGGTCAATAAGCCAGCAGGTGGACACTTCAGCTTTCCCAAACCGTTGCCCTACTATCGACTCTCAAGGCTTTCGACTAGCTAGTAATCCGACCCTCGATATCCACCGTAGGCTCCACAACAACTTGGTGCAGGCACCATGGCGACCTGCGCTGCTGTATCTACCCGCTCTCCCCTCACTCACCTGCACCCGGTGTCAAGACACAGTCAAGAGGACCCGAGGTGGGATCGGACGCAAGCTAGCTAGTAAGCTGGCGGTTACCAGACAGTCATACCCCTCGAAAGGAGAATAAGTTGCGATCACTGGGACAAGACTTTTGTTCGCCTGACGTTTCGAAGCCAGCTGCGGATTCTTCATCAGAGACATTAGCCTAAACAGTAGCAGGAACGGGTACTCCATGCACAGGGAGTTTCAGAATTTATAGAACACAGACACTACCATACTGCATACTTATGACAATTTACGATTCCCCTATCGAGTATAATTGACCACTTTTACGCTAATTGCTTGATGACCGGCGTGCGGGCCGTGAACTGCTGATGATGATGATTGCCCGGCCATCTGGTTTCCCGGCGTTGGTCTGTGCGGTGCCCAAAGCGTGATTGTCTTTGGTCAAGTTGAGCCTGAGCACCGAATATGGATTTGTTAGGTCGTTGCACTTGTTTAAAGACTGTGAGCCCGTGAACCATGACTCAAGTCACTTGCGGGTCACAAGATTTTCACCTCTCGCGAGAATTTCGGCCTCGTCACATTGGAATGTGTGAGCGGGTCTCGACGAATGAACCGCAGTTGCGGACGAAGCAACTACGTCGGAGAAACTGGAAGACTTCTCAAGACGCGAACTGCCGAACACGCGGGGCAGCAAAGCGGATAAATAACGCTTATTCTCAAGTAGCGGGTCATGCAATGAGACCCGACCACACTCTCAAATTTGATGAAGCCAAAATTCTCGCGAGAGAGGTGCCAATCGTTGTGGCTGGTCGGGGGCCTTATCGGAAACAGCACATACCCTGGAAGATGGGATCTGCTCCGAGCATAAACAATGACAGAAGGTTTGTGCAGGTCACGGCCCACACGTTGGTCCTGAAGCCATTAGCGTACAACCGGGCAATTATCCTCGATAGGGAGCCATTAATTGTCATAATTTTGCAGTATGGTGGTGTCTGTATCCTATAAATGCTGCAACTATCTGTGCATGAAGTACCCATTTCTGTTAATGTCTCTGATGAAGGATCTGCGACGGATTTCGAAACATCAGACGAAGAAAAAGTCTGGTCCCAGCGGTCGCATCTTCTTTTTCCTTTTTTTTCTTCTTCTTCTTCTTCTTCTTCTCAATTACTTCCTGAGACTCACCTGCACTCTTTTCTGCTACCACTCAGTCATAGCCCTTTTGGCACATTCAGATAACCTGGCGGAGGAGAGAGGCCAGGCTCCAGGTGCAACCCTTGGAAAGATGCAACGGCCTTTAGTTGAGAAGAACACTTCAGAATTGGGAGGTTTGCACTACTGCGCGTTGATTCTGTCGCCGTTGGAGCGCTCTCTGTTCGAGACCCACTTACTGGCCTGAACACCTGAGAGCGGGCTTCATTTGGATAGTGCAACCACCGCCTGCCCCACATCTCGGAGACTAACCTACACGCACACATCGTTAGTGTCTGCAAATGGGGTCCCTCGCGTGTGCTGCCTTCTGCTCACACGCACAGTACTCGATCCACCTTACCGTGTGTGCGTGTGTGTAGTCTATCGTGTAGGCATAGCTTCAGCCTTGTCGCCGTTCTGTTAATCAGGCACCTAGTGACCTTTTTTTTCTTGCCATCTATGAGTGACTATCGATTTTAGTCATAGGTTAATTCCAGACTCTAATCAACCCTCTTCCTCACGCTGATCAACCGCTAGCGTGTGCCGTAGCTCCTACAGCAATGATCAAAATCTAGTGATCGAGTGATAAATGTACTACTACTACTACTACTACTACTACTACTACTACTACTACTACTA
>JAYGXS010000008.1:2753895-2767317 GCA_036362985.1 Ligula intestinalis | reverse complement strand
TACTACTACTACTACTACTACTACTACTACTACTACTACTACTACTAATACTACTACCACTACTACTACTACCACTACTACTACTACTACTACTACTACTACTAATACTACTACTGCTACTACTACTAATAATACTGCTACTACTACTACTACTACTACTACCACTACTACTACTACTAATACTACTAACACTACCACTACAACAACCACCACCACCATCACTACTGCCACTGTACTACGCCAATTTCACCTCAGGCGACCTATCAACTAGGCGGTGACCTTTTGCTGGCGGTGCGGGCGAGAGTGAGGTCGACCCTCAGCACATTTCTTTCCTCACTAAAACAATCTGAGGCGCTTGAAGCTATCACAGTGCTCGAAAAGCTGTGGCCTTGAGGGTCGCCAACTGACGGGATAACTTGGACACCGCAGTCGGTCCACTGTGTGTCTTGTTGTGTGGAGTGGCTTACTGCTGGCTGATAATCAGGCTCAATGGCTCCTTCTTAATGTGATCTTTATTGCGCTCCCAGGCGGGAGCCTACCTAGCAAGCTGATATTGTTGTGGCGCGTATTGGAGTGTGTTTCGCGCACACCGCCTGTGTCCTCCCTCATCTCCGGTCTTCTCGACTTTGACATGGCATGTGGGGTTAGGTGTGGGAGTGGTAAGAGAGTGGGGTAGATTCTCCGCAAGTATACTTTCACCATAATCCTGTGGGAGTCACCACTTTGCTTCAGCCTGCTGAAGCCCGTGGTAGACAGCGTCTAGAGCGATGGTAGAACTACTGTGTGTGTCTGCGTTCGCTGTTGAGTCTTGCGCCCACTGTGGCGTGGGTCCTCGGTTGCCTGTGGCCAACTAGTGAACTGATGCAGTTTGCTTGGCTGCATTTCACATGACTAGCTCGTTGCCAGAACTGATTAAACTCGTTACCCGAAGTTTCACTGTATATGTGATTTCTTTAATGTTTTGTTGACGCTCTTATGCATGGGATTGGTTAAAAACGCCCCCTTAGTGCATTAATTTGGCAGGCATTTCAGTCCGTCTGAAGTTTTGCGTTTTCTGAGGCAAGAAATCTTACTTTTATATGTAAATTAAGCAAGTCACATGTTTGCGTGCTTACCCGTATTAGAGGGTTTTGAAGGAACGCTGTGCGTATGTCTGTACGCTAAGGGCGTCTGTACGATTCAAGTCAGATGATTATAAGAAATATCAGCCTGGGGTAAATTTCATAAATAGGTGGCTGGTAACCTTGTTTTCTACAGACTGACACATTCATTACTTTTTCCGATAGATGGTTTAAAAAAGTGACCTAATATCCAGCAAAGCAGCGGTCACAGATGAACTTATGTTGAATATCAGTAAACAAAAATGAGGTTGCTTTTGTTTGAGTTTGAGAAACCAAAGGTAACGTCAGTTGGACCGTCGCTAACGACGTACACTGCATCTATCCCAAGCCTGAATCATGAAGACCGGAGCAGTGTAGTGGCTAACAGAGCAAAAGAGTTAAATATATGCAGTTTGCTAAGTACCACCTGGTCCACGCATGCTGAACAAAAGGGGTGGGGGAATGTCAAAGAGGCCATCTTCAGAAGGAGCCATTGCAGCCCGACATTCCATACCGAGATGCCTTGTTAGCCATATCTTGATAGATTGGTAAGGATTCTTTATAAGTAACAAGTAACAGAGTAACAGAGTAACAGAAAACAACTTGTTGATGAACGTTCACCGAACGCTAACAGAACTCACTTTTCCCACCCCGACTTGGCATTGGGCCTCATATCTCGGGCCCTGACAACAGCTGTAGCAACTAGTAGTATGGGCAGATAGTATTGCCGGCAAGACAAGGGAGGGGACTGAAACGGCCATTTCTGGGTTCTTAGCAGTCGTCAGCCAGCCATACCCAGACCCAAGTGGTGCACCATCCGAGCCTCGAACGCGCGACCTTTTGATCTGAGTCTCAAGCCGTAACCGACGGCCCAAAGTTGAAAGGGTGCCAGTCTCAGGGAGAGAGAGGCACAGTAATAATTTTTACTATCTCCTGGGCCGAAAAAAAACCCTCTTTTTACGCAGAATATACACCATATGACCTAACCCATTATGGTGTAATGTCCCCAAGACTAGTTGGTGGAAGAAGGCAAAGCCGGTTCTGATCGTGAGAGCCTTTATTCAGGCTAACACAGGGACAGCGGAAGGATGAATCAGCGTGTCCAGTGCAGCCTTTTATAAGGCGCTGGTTCTTCTAGACTGTTCCCGGTCTATCGGACGAGCGGGGTAGTTCTGGCATGGTTCCCACGGCGTGGAACACCGCAGTGCACGCGGGGGCAGGCGTCACGTGTGCTCACGCCGCGCGCGGCCGGTCTGCCGGCATGGCTTATCTGGGGTGCACTGCCAGCTCTGGGCCCTGAGTGCGTCACCGCTCGCGTCTCCATAACAATGGGAATGTAGGTTATTATTTCGGAGAAGTAAAAACGTTGCACACCATTCCGGAAAATTTTCCTTTTGCGCAGGGTATATTTCTAACTACTTTTAAGCAGGAAAAACGGCCGCAAACTTTAACGGAACTCTACGTTACTTTATGTTTGGGCTTACTCATATGACACGACTTTTCAGCGTTTCCACTTTTGTCAAAACGAAAACTTTCCATTCCTAAACACTTATTAATTTTACTTAAAGTCCTTCATAATGTAATTGGGAGTTTTGGTCGATATGTGTTCGGGTCGGTTTCTGAGACGAGAAGAGATGATTTATGAGGTTTGGCAGATTTGCTTAATTTAGTTGACCTAATCGTGAAAAAAATTCGCAGTATTCGACGGATTTCGAAGCCGCATAGTAGGGATGGCCTTTACGCAAATCCAATGCTCTACCAGTTAAGCTAAAAATGCCACACTTGGATCGATTTTAATCGCTCAACTTTACCGCTCGTAGGGAATCCACCAATATGGATCAGCAAGCTGACTGCCCAAGCAGGATTTCCTAAGCAATCATCTAGAAATTACCAGAATGACTATAAGGCTGACTTAATTATTAGGAGGTTTGGCAGATTTGCTTAATTAGGTTGACCCAATTGTGATAACTCTCGCGACATTCGGCAGAATTTGAACCCGCATCGTAGGGAAGGCCTTTACACGAAGCCAATGCTCTAGGCGTGGTATTTGCAGCTCAACTGGTAGAGCATTGAATCCTCGTAAAGGCCTTTCCTTCTATGTGAGTTCATATCCCACCGAATGGTGGAGTTTGTTCACAATCGGGTCAACTAAACGAGTAGACATGTTGCGTAACGGCAGACCACTTTCATGTGTTGGTTCACGTATCTGTAGGCAGTGCGAGCACTTGAATGATCCTTGTAGATTTTTTGACCCAGCGAAGCCTCAATGAGTGCTTAATTGTTTCTTGTGTTATTTTCTCCTCCCATTTCAGCACCAGGTTCGAACTCTGTTCGTCAGTGGTCTTCCTCTTGATACTAAATCTCGGGAGTTGTATTTGCTGTTTCGCGGCTTTAAGGTAAGCACACAGAGACACACACATACATGTACATACATGCTTTCCTATTGTTTGCACACTCTCATAGAGTCCTTTTTCCGAGCTGTACTTTGAACTATGCAGGGCATTTTTACGCACCTCCTAGTTGTTGGGAGGATTTCGCGTCGAGTGGTGTGCACCTTCTCTACTTTTTTCTCCCGAGTAATAAACATAAAATTACACCGTGCGTGGTTTCCGCAGCCCACCTGCGCCCGCCTGCTTGAGCTCATAAAAATCGCATTTGAGAAGGCCTACGCGAGCAGTAAAGCAATTACTCATCACTGGCATCGGGTTGAGCAAATTTACTGACCTGCCGCACCCATTGGCATGTAAGCGTACATCGTCAGTTCCGGTTACTTCCGTCAGCCCTCCTCCCTCCCTGGACCTGCAGAGAATTTTCAGCGCTCTTTAGCGTTTCAGTGAATGTAGGGCTTCCCGCATCTCCGCTGAAGGGTGAACTTGTAATCAAGCGAGACTGCCAGGACCGGGCTGCAATTCTAACGCTGACTATGTGCGGCTGCCTTGCCGGTTGCCTAGACTTCTAGTCGGTTATTATTAGACTCCAAGTTCCGTCAGCCTCCCTCTTCGAACCGCAGAACCTCCGAGAAATCGCAGCCTTCCTTGGAGTTTCAGTGAAGGTACGGCTTTTCGCACCCCTCTGAAGGGTGAACTTGTAGTGAGGCGGGCTGTCCAGGACGGAACTCATGGGTGGCAAGTCTAACGACGACAGGGAAAGGATTATCTGTCTACAATTAAAGTGCAATTTTACCTGAATTCCGGAGGGAGGGGCTTTCCTGTTTCGTATTATTTTGAATGTTTTGTTTTCAACCAGTAACTTTTGGCATCTCCTGCCAGATAGTCTTCTGTGTAGTTTGAACCACGCCTCCACTAAGAGTGCACTGCATTCATCTGTGGTGTTCTTCGCCCTGCTTGCCTGCGGAAAGATACTTTTGGGGCGGAAGGCATCAACGGACTTTAAATAACCGCCTAGAGTAAACGCTTTAAGCAGCTGTCATTGCTGAAAAAAACAATATAGACTGGAATTTCTCTTTCCGGTTCATTAACCATCGTCTGCCAGCCATGCCTAACCCCAAGTGAGCACCACCCTTGGCTCTAACTCACAACCTTTTCGATCAGAAGTATAACACTCTGACCATTGAGCCACGGGCTCGTTGACTTGCCGATTTAAATCAAGAGATATTGGCATTCGTTGATTAACGTTCACCGACCACTCGTCCCGCTACTAGCCGCTGTGTGGCTACTGGCGGGGCTTGACAACCAATCCCAAGGCTGAGCGGGAGGAGGATATTCCGTTAACGAGATCGATCTAAACGGGTCGGACAGCGAAGTCGTGGCTCAATGGTTAGAGCGTTAGGTTTCTGATCGAAAAGGTCGCGGGTTCGAGCCTCGGGTGATACAGCACTTGGGGTTGGGTATGACTAACTGGCGGCGGTTAATGAGGCAGAAATGGCCATTGCAGTTTTCCTTGTATTTGCCAGCAACGCTATCTATGTGTGACTGTGTTCTCACCGATTACGTCGGCCAACCAGATTGAAATACGTTCCGTTATCAGTAGAGGTTCTTTCCAGGCAAGTAAATGTGCCGGAGAAGTCAACTGCGTATGTGGCCGGAGTTAAGTTGCCGGCCAGGTCGAAATTTGATCCTTAAGTGAACCTCAGCTGAACCCAGTTGTGCACCCAGCTCCACGGTTAGTGCGTGAACTAATATCGAAACCTATCTGAGTCGGTCATGCTCAGCACTCACGAATTAAGGGAGTCTGTTTTAGTGGCTGTGCGGAGAAGTAGCTTGCTCCTCGCAGTCCTATTGGCAGGGCCATTTCCACCCAAAAGACGAAAAACTTGGCTTAAAGCTCTTAATGGCTCCATCCCACCCCACCCCGGCGTCCTAACGTATTGGGCATATCACGTTTTATGCGACTTTGCAAGCAGCTTTTAAATCATTTTACATCATTCTTTTTACCTCAGGTTTCTTGATCTGACAAGCTTTTGTACTTTTTTAAAGCTATCGCATACTACTGACAGTTTTGTATCTATTCTAACTGTCACCGACTGGAGCAACTGGCGAAAATAATGAGTTATTTGCCAGCGTTCTACTAATAAGCAATAGGCATGACAGATGGGAATATGAGCCTACCCAATTTTTCATCTTTATGTGGTAATTATGTAAGACACCCAGCGAAGTGCGGTCTCTGTACGGGGTTACAGATCAGCAGATACAGGCAGATTACACCCGACTACACGACAGACCCGAGGTTCTTATGAGCGAAGTTGATTAAACTTGTCACTAGGACCCTTTTAAAGCCCAGAGATGACACCTTACTTCAACTGCTTGTGGTTGGTTGGTTGCATGTCGTTGTCTAGATCCCAGATTTAGTTTGAAATCTAATTTTTGGCCATATTAACTTACGGATGCCAGGTTTATCCTATTGCCCAAACGTCCAGAAGGTGTTACATGAGAGCCGGTTAATGCCGAATACCGCAGATTACTGAATTAGCTTTTCCATCAGTCCTCAGCATCACACTCTTCTGCCAAAAAAATTCCGGATTCGTGAAACTCGCACGGGTACCATGCATGTGAAGACCCCAGAAAAGCCCTTTTATTGGCATTACCTTGGTAGTTAACTCTACCTATAAAAGGGTCAAGGCCTCATAAATTTCTACTACAGCACATTTGTTGAAGAGACTAGGTTACCCGTAGGCGTCTCTCATCAACTGAACTTCTAAATGTGATCTCGAATAGAGAAGGGCTTTTAATATTCATTATTCTCCCGCGGCACAATTTAGCGGTATAAAGATATTTACCTTCAAAATCAAGCATACTTCTCTCTCTCTCTCTCTCTCTCTCTCTCTGTAATGTCAAGATTCGGACTGTTAAGTGTCCTTTTTCGACCACTGACACCATGCGAATTTTAGCTAAGAAACAAGGGCTGCTTAAGTAGAACACTTTTCTCTATTAATTCTTGTTGCCCTTATAAATGAAGACGTATTTGGATAGAAAAAATGTGCACAGTTATGCCTCTATCTTATGTCCATTTGATAGGAAAATTGTGTCCTATTAAGAATTTATACTCGAAGACTAGGGTAGTTTAAAGATCTAAAAACAGAAAGGTTTCTGAACAAGTTTGGGGGCCCGTTATTTATGTGGGTTTGCGGTTTCCAAACGGCAGGTTGTATCCCTTCCAAACAAGAAAAATTGTACACACTAGAGCTCATAACATTTCTCAGTGCGAATAGGGAACATTATGCACTGTGCATAAGGAACTAGGACGATGCTTGAGCAGAAATTTCATGGTTCAAACAATCTCGAGACTGCAACATTTTAAAACAAAAGTCTCCCTTTCTTTGGATACAAAACTTTGAAGAAGAAGACAAAATATGCCACAAAATGAGTGCCACAAAACTTTTATGTCCGTTTTCTGTTAAATATATTTGGAGTTGAAAGTAATGAAAATGTGATATCCAGGTAGTAAGGCAACAGAAGGAGGAACAAATACAAGCTAACATATGTGATGGCGGGGGTCATGACTAATTGAGCTTTCATCACTCGTGTTGGACTAGGGCATAATGATTGCTCGGGTATCTAACCCCCTGGCGCTAACGTTAGACGACGCGGTGGCCTGTGCGTTTCCCGAGTGGCGAATTGCTTTAGTCAGACTGCACTGAATATGGATAGGGCAGGGCGTTGGACTTGGTTTTAGACTGGAGGTCTGTGAAAAATAACCCGTGTAATTCCCGGCTCACAAGATTGTCACCTCCTGCGAGGCATTGAATCTCATGAAATTTGAATGCGCGGCCGGGTCTCGTCGAATGAGCTGCGACTGGAGAATTAGAGTCTTTTCTTCGCACTGCTGTCACGTGTTCTGCGATACGCGTCTGAAGAAGTCTTAAAGTTTACCCGACGCAGTTGCTTTGCCAGCAACTGCACTAGATCCTATAGACGACTCCAAAAGTTTTCTGGCCGTGGCTGTGGGCCCTTTGGTTTCTTTATCTGAAACTGGAAAAGAGAATGGCCATGTCAGGTTTATTAGCCGTCATCAGCCAGTCAGTCTTACCCAGCACCAAGTGGTGTACCACCCGAGGCTCGAACTCGTGACTTCCTTGATCAGAAGTCTAAAGCTTTAACCACTGAGCCATGGGCTCGTTGTCTCGCCGGTTCAAATTGGGAGGTATTGACCCGTGTTGATGAAAGTTCACCGATCGTTAATGCGGTTGGGTATGACTGCCTGGCGACGGCTAAGGAACCAGAAATGGCCATTCCAGTCCCATTCCTTGTCTTTGCCGGCAATACTATATGCCTAGGAAAATGAGCGTTCACCGAGTGCAGTTTGCTGTGTGCGTCTGGTGCTTCGGATAGTTGTTTCGTCTATCCATCTTCAAGCGTATCAAAAATAATTTTCAAAATACACAGCAGTAATATTGGGGGCATTTACTTTTCGTAAATTACCGGAAGGACGTGCAGCCAAAAGCGGACCCCCTGGTGTGATTGAAATATCTTTAGATTAGGCTGCATACGGATAAATATTATAGCCCCCCCCCCCTAAGGGATCCTTCCTAACTGAGGCCATATTTCAGTTACTGCCTCGAGGGGCACGCTACCTACCTGCGTTCACGTTTGCGTGCTAGTCTGGATATTAAGCTCGACCGTCGTTCCCTCTACAGCGCGGTGGTACAGGGACGATGACTTTTGCTTGAATTAGTTTTAAGTGGCAGTAGACTTGCGTCGCAGCCACTGTACTCTCTCTCTCTCTCTTCTCTCAACCGCCCGTGTCAAGACGAGCGGAGGTGGGTGCAGGTGGCTGGCGCGGCGTGCTCCTGCACCTACACGTTCCAGCCCCTCCTCCACCACCGCCTATTGGTGGTATTTTTTGCGGGAGCGTAACCCGGGCTAGCCCCCCGCCCCCTCCTTTTGGCTCGACGTATCTACCACGCGGCCCGGTTAGGGGACAAAAACACACTGTCACAGGATTGTCTGTACGTCGGTCAAGCGGACAACTTCATACCAGAGAAACAGCTTCTGTGCAAGATACTCCCGAGTGTAGGGCCCTGTGGTGGTGGTGGTCGTCGTCTTTTTTAGCCGACTTCATCCTGATAACTCTCAATATGACATTCCAGTCGTGCTGCCCTCCACCCCCCCCCACACGGAATTTTCCCTGCCTGTGTGTACAGTAGCGGGAAGGGAAGGGAAGTCGGAGTCGACATCCGACGCTCCTGCTGTCCGGAAAGTGGAACACGCACCCGCCCAAGCGCTTGCACGCGCATTCCGCCGTTTTTAAAAGTGCGGGAGGAGCAGTCTCTCTCTCGCTCGGTTTTAAGGCCTCTTCAACGGGCAGCTTGTCCCTCCCCCCAGAAGACAAGAGCTTTTCTTGTCCGCTAGCTGTCAAATTTTCTGCTCCGCCGCCCAACTGGATATTTGGTGACTCCAAAGTCCAGTCAGGTCCCTAACGGAGCAAGCGCAGGCGTTTTCTACCTACACGAAGCCCACTAAGGGTGGTACTCGTTTTAGGGGCGTGAAAGACTACTGAAAAGGCGAAAGTCTGAGAACTTTCGTCCCGTGGTGTGCGACGCTTTTCTGTGCCTGCAGGACCCATTTTCATTGGGTGATTTAGCGCAATGATTCAATACACAGAGAACTGAAGCAAACAGTTGTTTCACGGCGATTAGCAGGTCTTGAATTGTCGTACTCTAGCAACATGCAGAAGACCTAAGTCCAGCAAGACGTAAACAAGTTAGGCATTCGAATTGAAGGCATTCGCCTTTGTCGCTTCGATTCGCATGAAAGCCGGTAACTGGGACACCGAGCGTGGCCGGCCGGCCGGCCGGTCACTTCGCTTTCGACAGGTTATGCTCTAGCCATCTTTTGAGATAGTCACACAAAATCTCTGACTGTGCTGTGAGCATCAAATCTCAAAAAGCTGATCGACATGATTTCCCCTGTATGTAACACTTCTGTGCGTTTTTAAAGTCGATTACCTTAAGAAGAAACTTTGGGCCACTTCCTACACAGTATAACAAACTTTCCAAATCAATCTTTTTAATAACACACGGTGCACGTTTTCGCCAGCATATTTCGACGTTCAGATGACACAGTAATTTTCAATCTACTACCCGTTTTATGCCCCATCATAAAAATAGGATTTTTTAGGCAACTTGTATTTCTGTTCCTCTGGTTTTTTTTTCACGACCATTTTTGTAAATTAACATAAGGACACACTCCCTCTTTTAGGCAACCCTTGATAATTACGATTGATAATCACGTCAGCAGTCTGTTGACTGTCCCAACCCTTCCCCATGGCCGAAAAGTGCAGTTTTGACTCTTTGATAAGAGGGTTAGAAAATCGTATTTTACATCCGTTTTCTAAGAGTTACGTTGTCCTCTAATTATCTACCGGACGAATCAGCAAATTACTCTTAGGTCTATGCAAATGGGTGATAGAAACAGCTAAGGCAGTGGCTATTCCGTTTGCGAATCCAGCACCTTGTTTTCAGAAGACGTTTATCCAAGTAGTCTGTCTTCCATGGCCAACTCTGGGCGGTAATCGCACGCCACTGTAACCCTCTAGTTCCATTCATATGTACCACCAGTGTTTAACATAGAGTCAACGTTTACATACCTGGCATATATGCGGCGTGGGAATTAAGAGTGTAACCGAACCTTCAGCCCCCCCCGGAGACGCATGCAAACCTTGTCCACAGCTCACTAGTTTACTCTCCATGTAACTGTAGTAGCCTGATGATGATGAATTACCTAAAACAGGTATTCGCCAAACGGCTTTCCAAGGAAGCACTTTGTTTAGCCAGACGCTGAAACCACGCCTGTTTTTGTGAGATCTCCCTGAAACAGAGCAACAATAACAAAAAGTGCGGTTAGGCTCATTGCGTAATTGCCTCAGTTAAAATACTCTCTCTTCCGTCAGTCATAAAAATTATAAAGCAACCAATGAATGTTAGGAGTAATCTTTTACTCTTCCTCCGGGAAGTATGATTGCACTTCTGTGGATCTAGAACGTAAGTGGGAAAAATTAAACGGTATATGCGTAGTGGCTTTCGGCTTAGTTAGGTCCGCAGGGATAGCTGAGAAGCCCAAATTTTGAAGAAAAGGGTCCATCCAATTTAAAATCGAGCAGTTTAAACTAACCAGACTGCAAAACTAATAGGCTGGAAATATTAATTCCGAAGTCGAGGGGGCGACTTCTTAGTTCAGCATTGCATTTATCTGACGTTTCGAACTGCCACTTAAGCCTACCGTCATAGATGAGAAACTACTGACTTTTTTGTCGCAGTGCTCGGCAGATGGGTGACAGTTCCATATGTCTGTTCACTAAGTTACCGAGTGAATATCAGGCTTCTTGCATTGGATGCAAAAAGCGGTCATCCGATTGGCCCCGATCTGCCACTCTGTCTAATGTGAAGTTATACTCCTAAAAGAAAGAATGATTAAAAACCAGGAGTACGTTTCTGTTCGCGCATCCTTGTCCACACTCCATGATACGTTTGCCAATACAAGTGACACTACCGTAGTTAAATTGTGTCCAGTGAATAATGCAAGATTTTTGCTTGATCCACGGGGAGTCCTTCGGAAACATGGGTGGTCTGTGAATTGTAACTTCCAGTCACAGGCCATCTGTTCATTTGACTGTGGTGGAATTAATATAAGAAATTGTTATATTCTGGGTAGTAGTACTAATGGGACCCGGCGTAGTTAGGAGAGAAGGAAGCGAGTGGAAGGAGACAAGCGTCAAGCTAAAGCGTCACCTATCTTCTTGTGGTAGTATTAGTACAGTAGTCGCCGGCTATTAAGCCCATGGCTAATAAGCCCAGCCACGTATTAAGCCCACATCATCTTGGGACGGAATTTTACATAGCAAAATCCGCCGGCTAATAAGCCCAGTCGTCGGCTACAAAGCCCAATTTGCAGCGCTGAGGACACACGCACACAAAAAGGGGACAAAGCGTTCAGGCTCACGCTAGACGATGCCGACAGGCGTGAACCCAAAGCGTACCACGGTCGTCTGGCTAGCCTCCCTAGGTCTTGAAAACACAGACAAACACCATTCTTTTCTTGTACATAACCAAGCTCTACACATAATACAGTACGTATGTAATGTATAGTGCCTATCCTGCGTTTGCTAATCAAGAACTAGGACTCTCCGGTTAATGCACCCGCCGCTTATTTAGCCCAAGTTGGTCTCGGCCCGAGGTGGGCTTTATAGCCGACGACTACTGTACCATGATTAGCAAAAACCCAAACACTTTTGATAGCAGAAGAAACAGCAAAAGCGAATGTCATTTTCTCTGTATTTTTTCCCAAAAAAGACGGAAATATGATCAACTCAGGTGCAACCGTGAAGCTGACAATTTTGTTCTCTTTTATGCTCTGCCCCTCGGACGATTCGATGTCAACTGGTAATTGTGTGCACATCAAAACCCACACAAACATACATATATATCTACACACCAACTAATTTCGTTTGTGCATTCACCTGTCCTCGTTCAACCACCGTTTTCGCCCTTACCCAAACCTTCACCCCTCCCGTCCCCCTCCTCACCGCTTGATCGAAATTCTGTTGTTTTGTTGACCGGGGTGGTGTTTCTTTTTCCCATAACCAACCACGTATCATCGGTAAATGACTCCTCGCTCCCACCCTACACATGCAGGGTTTCCACAGTGCACAGTTAAAGTCGTTCAGTGAACGTCTGGGAAAGCCGTTACATGTAAGCCCCTTAACCGGCTCAGTGGTGATCAGGTTGGATGTGTTTTGATTTAAAGCTTCTTACTGACCACAAGGCAGGCCGTTCCTGGTGAGTCAATTTCCAGTGAGGTAGTCCTGCTACCTTTGCATTACTTTTATCCTGATTTGGTGGTGGTACTCTAAGTAAGCGGCTACTCTTTCGATAGCGATTTCGATGTTGACGCTGTAATGGGCGTCCTTGCGGTCCCAACTCTACATTACGCACAAGTTACACTCACTACTTTTGACTAATAAGTAGCTATTAATTATAAAGTAAAGACACAGCACAATGATGTTGTCCTGATACCTCTCTGGGCCTACTGCAGCTGCGATAAACCATCGTTGCGCTAATAGGAAACGTAGCTCCTGATACTTAATCAGTTCCACCTGTCAACCATTAAATTGTACGTCCCCACCATGTTTTTTTGCAATTGCTGTTGGCAAGGGACGAAGAACACAGTTTAGTTATCTTCGCATCCTAAAAAAGAAACACAATTTGAAATGATTTTTTCATCTGCGTGACGTAGGGTAGGAAAGTGTGCGGGTCACCTTTGGCGGGGGAGCACACCTTACCATATTTTTTGCAGCTCACTTTTAAAGTTAGATAATTTCACCTAACCTGAGTTCACTAAGCACAATTTTCACTGTCCCTCACTGGGGGATGTTTCTGGTTCGCACACAGACACGTACACACACAGAAATATCCACCTAATATACGGCTTGGTGCATAATTACTTGATCAGCAGCCTGCTTTACCCCGTATTCACCGATTGCTTTCGGTATTGTAACGTCTGTGTTTTTTTTCCTATCCACCGAACTACCTACTTTTTATTATTGCCTTGTTTCAATGTCTGTTCATGAAAAAACAAACAATTGATGCAACACGCTGTGTACTGCAACTTAACGTTTTTTGGTCACTCCTCCCCTCCCCCACATATTATCTTCCCCCGGATACCGCGAACCGCCGGTTGCCCGAAATCTGCTCGCGCGCGGTCATTGGTCCTTCTCCTCCTCCTCCTCCTCACGCACCCCAACGACCTTCACGCTGTCCAATCGATGTCGCACCTTGCATGCCCACTTACGCGTGACTGTTCACCTAATTTTTTCGCACTACTACTACTACTACTACTACTACTACTACTACTACTACTACTACTAC
>JAYGXS010000008.1:2743872-2753885 GCA_036362985.1 Ligula intestinalis | reverse complement strand
ACTACTACTACTACTACTACTACTACTACTACTACTACTACTACTACCACTATCATTACCACCAACAACAACAACCAAATACTTCCACTTCTTCGGTTTCCGACGATTGCATGAATATTGTTGGACTGCACTCATCTACTAACAGGGCTACCTGTCTTCAACGCTAAAACCGGCAGGAAAGAATGGGAAGCTGACTGCGGTAAGCTTTCTCCTCCATATATACAGCTTGCTGGTGTCAGGGTTGGGCCTTCTACAAAGGCGAACAAGGATCTGGGACCTTAATTGCATAGTTTTCTTTTAGCAGCTGGTTGCGTCCCCACCCGTTGGGAATTTCTAAATTAACAGAAGTCCGCTGAAAAAGGCATTTGCTGATATAATTGCTCTCTTCATTGTTTTTCCCCTTTTTCAGCCCGTCGGCTTCGTGACATTCGAGTCCCGCGAACAGGCGGAGAAGGCTCTCAGTAAACTCCAGGTAAGCATCTTTCACGGGGCTTCATAAATTCTAAAAAGTACTCCAAAACTATCGCCACCTCGTAATGCATCTTAAGGAACAAGTAGTTATTCATTGAAACTAAAACACTAGTCTGATCGACACAAAGTCCCGCATCTGAAAGTCGGTGTCGTTTACTCGGTAGCTTCTTAACATAACTTTGAAGCAAGCAAATATGGCAGAATTTATTCGATCAAATAAATTTCGTGACGGCTCGTCAGCTGCGGCCCGTCTCAACATAACCTCTGTGGCACTTTGAAGCATATGAGATACAAGCCGGCTTACCCCCTTTTGTTTGTGAGGCAACCACTGCGTCGATTTCCCGAAGCAGACACCTGACCCGGCTCGGAAACTGATGCAACGAATGCCTGGGAATGGGAATATAGAGTGAGGTTGACGTCTCAATGTGCTTTCACCAACATCTGAAGCGCTTGAAACTATCGCGATGCGCTAAAAGCCGTGGCGGCTTGAAAGGTTGTCAATTGACGGGAATACCTCGGACTTCGCGGTCAGCCCAGGCTTAACGCGTAGCCTCTATGATACTTCTACTAAGCTGGGATCAGAGTCAAGTGTGGTGGCAGCATTAGGGGGTGGGGTTTCGCGGCGTCGGCCACCTGTACCCTATTCCACTTCAGGACTTGAGCCTGATACAAGAGACTCAATATTGTTGATTCGCCAATGGAAAGCTGTTCGCTCACGTGGGGATCTAGGTTCTACCTAACTCCCCTTACTTTCCTTCCCGGCCTTTCATAGCGAGCTCACGATTTCTTGAAACATCATTTTTGTTCCGTGTTCATGCGATTCCTGATCTCTGTCGACATAATACGCGCCCATTAGCACAGTGGGGCTCGATGGTCAACGGACTTGGAGTTCAAAACTCAGATATGCAAACCGGAACTTGGATAGTACCTCCTGATGAACTCAAATAAGCACGAAACTGCCATTTCACTGTCCGTAACATCCCGGGCAGGCTCGTTGCTCTTGCACTGGATGTTTTGCACATTCCGAGTTGTACCCAAGCCAAGCGAGTGTTTCTGGAGTTCCGAGTGGTCGTGGGGTAGTCTTATGCAAAGGGAATCGTGCGGAAACGATCTCGACTGCAAAACGATATTGAGACCGACGCTAGACACCACAAACTGTTTTAAGGAACGATTCTCAAAGTCTCCCCTACAAAGCTATTCCAACATTCCTTGGGCAGCATATCTGTTGGCTTCGCTATGGGTGGCTCTAATCAGGCCATGCAAACCGATCCTTTGCGCACAGAAGGCATGTATACAGGCGCCGCAGCTGCAATGGCTCAGAACCACCAATATCCCCCCACCTTCTCTGGCGGCGTTTCTCTAACCGCAATTTCTTCTTCCCTAGCCCATCTTGCCGGATATTTTACTCATTGTCACAGCAACAAAAGTAGACAGACTTGAAGAGATTTGCTAGAAAGCCGACGTATGCTCGGAAATTTGTCTCTGACAAGATCAAGTGCCAAAGTAATGCAGACTTTTTAATCTAATTTTAAACAAATAAGCATACTTTAGAAACATCTGGACCAATTTACCGCACCCAAGAGGGCCTATTGTGACTTTCAACATTTATTGCTTGCCGGAAGTTCATTCGCCATTCAACCGCTTTGAGGGCCGCATTTGGCCGAAACTCAAGTTTGACGACCAACTTGGTTTACCCGATTTCATCCCACGAATTGTCCCTTACTTTCCTACCACTAGTCTCACATGCCTCAGGCCCCACGACAGTCAACGGTATTTATCAGAACTGGGCTTCCGGATGATTTCTATGCCCCAGCTGCGTCTAGCAATTATTTTTTGTGGAAATCAGGTTTGGTAAAAATGAGCATGCTTTTCCCCTGTTATACTTCCTGATAAACTTTTGAATTACTTGCAGCTTCCCAAGACCTGCTGCAAAGATGAGTGGAAGATCGGTAAATGATCCAGTTGCAGACCCTTGCCGCTACTTGCAACGCATTAGCACGAAGCATCCTTTTAGGAATTAATAACACCTGCTCGGGTAGCGGACACTGCATGGAACTATCGGGCACACCAGCATTGTACATAGTTTGCCTGCCTGCCTGGTTACCTTTTCTTTTTGTTGTATTTTGTTAATTCATACTACTCACAAATAATAAATAGTACTTATATTTCTCTTTATTCACCAAGGGCTGCTCTATCACTTGCTAGGGTCTTATTGACACGAGAAGGCACTTCACGCGAATACCTACATACACACACACTCACATGTACACTGCGTTAGCTGTTCGCAAACGACTGCATCAGTGAACTTATTCCTGCTCACACACATCACGCCTTTAATACAAAAAAATTGGGCACCATAACTTCCCCTCTTTGCGCATACAACTTGAGAAAGGAGCGATTATCGGTTCCATGGACTTGCACCTAATTTTCCTATGTTGTTCAAATATCACCAATTAGCTCACCACACTTAGTCACGTGCAAGGCTTAAAATGCATCTACTTAGCTTGAATATGCATATTTGGCGTGACGAAAAAAATACGAGAGGTCTGTTTACAGCCACCGCTATCACCGACCAACTTGCTAACCTGTTGGCCTAAACCAGATCCAAAGATAATCCTTTAAATTGAATGAACCTCTTACCGCATCTATTCTTAGGGTGTAAAATTTGACCCAGAATGCAACCAGCACATGCGACTGGAGTTCGCACGCAGTAACACCAAAGTTACCAAACCGAAGTGTGGCGGTCTACCGATTGGATTTCCCTTTGCCCCAATGGGTTCTTCACCAAATGTCGCTGCAGCAAATCTCTCGCCTATCCCGCAACAGACTGCCTTCCCTGGCGTTGTCACCTCAACTTTTCTACCCCAGCTGGCAGGCTGTAAGTCCAGGGCAAACTCTCCATTTAAACTAATCACACAAATGCTACTTATTTATGTTAAGTAGATGGAATTAATGTAATAACAGAAACTGCTTACATGCCCTAATTTACGCATTTTCTTTGTAGTTGACCCAACAATGGCTTTAATAGCCGCCCAGGACGCCGCCAATCAGTGGGGTAATCCGGCCTTTGGCTACGATGCATCCGGCCTGTTTTCATCCGTTTCTGGTGCCCAGGGTCTGGCCCCTGCCGCTCTCTTACAAGCTTCAAATTTCCGAGTGAGTTCCAGTCGGACAATTCTTTTTTGATAATCTGCATTGAAATCAGCTGCCTTCTTTTCTGAAATGCATTTTTGAACTCACCGTTCCTTTAAGAAGCACATGAGCTCCGCTAACTGGAAAGTACTTTATTCTAATGGTCCTTTAACTTCGGTGGACGACTTTGCCGTTATGCTCGGAGCAAAACTCCCATAACAAGAAAGGGGGGTACACGCCACCCGTATGTCAGCTGAGTGTGGTCTAGTATATCGTTTTCTGTTCATGGGGCCTTCCACACACTTGGAGCTTGCTTTCTTGGCGAAGTCAGCAAATCGGCGTCCTCCTCTTAAATGTCTTGTGATGCCCGTTGTTCAATCGACACCTTGATTGTTCGACGATCGATTTCGACTAAGTCCATCGTATGCGCTAACAGGTTGGTGCAGCGATGATGACTGACCCCAGGGGATAGCTTTAAAATAACAGCAGACGTCGTTAGCGCCAGCTTAAGAAGACCAGCCTGGATCGGGTATTTGCCGCTTTCTCCCATGTAAGCCAGAAACACCACCTTTCTTAGTCTTAGGTGACAATAGACGCTGCGCGCGTACTACCACACTATGTTACCTCACTCACCTTTAGTAGGTGTCAAGACAGACTAAACGAGGCCAAGACCGATACGATTACTACTATTTCTACTACTACAAGCTAGCCATGTAGCTGTGCAATAGTAGTACTGGTTCTAACACTGATGCCAACATATATCAGAGGTGGCAATCAAACCATAATCCTAGTTCTAACTTTAAAAGTAATTACAACTATAACCATAATCCAAACTTTAAAACCGTTAATTGAAATCCGTACTCTAACCCCAAAATCCTGTGTCCAAAATTGACTATTTCTAACCTCTAACTTTAACTAAACATGCTTCGTACAAAAAATAAGTAGACAAGTTTTACAACAACTAGGAAAAGTTACGCATGCGAGTTCTTTGGGAACGAAACAGAGCTTTTTGATAAATATTTTGAAATTCATTCCCCATGTAGTGCCTAGCAGAAGCTCCTGTTGCTGGAGGAGGGTAGAAATAGCATCAGTAGACCTTTATTCTAACTGGTGGGGTGTGGATCCTTATAACTAACCACAGGCATAAGTAACCAAGCAGCAATTTGTTCAGGCCATACTACCAATGAACGCAGGTGGGGGCTCTGCCGCTAGTCTGGGTCAACACAATCTTCAACTGGTTCAGGCAGCTCTGGCCCAAGCCAATGCAGCCGCCGCGCTGGGTCTCATCACGGGGACCCCCGCGGGGCCACCACCGCAGCAACAACAACAGCAGCAGCAGGCACCCTCGACGCCCTCAAACTCCGGTGGCCTGCGAACCCTCGGCTCCCCCACCGGTACCCCGCTCAGTTTGGGGATGACCGCTCAACCGGCTGTAACACCCTCTACTGCGGCTGCCGCATTTGCGGTCCAGTTTCACAATCAACAGGCAAGGCTATGTCTGTTTACTTTCAGGATATTCCGTTTTTGGTCCACGTCTGATTCATTTGCTGTGTAACCTCGCCCTCGCCCTCATCCTCAGCATCACTGCCATTATCGCTATTCTCTCCCTCTTCCTCATCGCCATCCCGCTTCTCTTCCTCCTGCTTCAGCTGCTGCTGCTGCTGCTGCTCCTCCTCCTCCTCATAATCATCATCAATCGTTGTTGTCATTCTATGTACTCTTTCTTCTCTACAATTACTCAGTATACTACTCTCTGTGTTGTGCTTTTGCTCCCGGAATTGTGATGTTCAGTGCGCGGAAGCAGCTGCGATCACTGGGACAAGAACCTTATTCACCTTACGTTTCGGTTTCCGTCGTGGATCTATCCTCAGAAAAGTAGCAGACCTGCTGGGGTGCAGGGATGTACGCTGTAGTCCCCCTGGCATCTAATAATTGTATCAAGAAGGCCTGGAGATAAGTACCCCTCGTATTCTATGACAGATTGTGATACGAATTGGGAAGGGCAGGGTAGAAGTAGATGCGATCCCCGGATACCGTCGTTTGATTTACTTGAATCAGGGTTCAGGGCCTCAAGCCAAATCATTTAGCCACTTGGGGAGCACACAAGCAAACTCGCCTTTTAATGCCAGCACCGGAAAGTTAGATAACCGAGCAATCACCATGTCCAAGTCCAACACAGATGAAGAACATTTAGCAGGTTTCGACCCGCACGCTGGCCAAAAAGCAATTGGCGCACAAGTGGGCAACTATCTTCGATAGGGGGAACCGTTAATTGTCATAAATATGCAGCAGCATAGCGACTGAATCCTAGAAATACTGCAATTCCCTGTGACTGAACTACCCCTTTCTGCCATTGTTTCTGATGATGGCTCCGCGAGGGAATCCGAAACGTCAGGCGTATAAAGTTCTTCTCCCAACGATCGAATTTGCTGCCTCTCAATTACTTTCTGGAACTTGCTTTTATTGGCGATATCCAATGCTTCATCTCAATGCCAAACCGAGCTCTTCCTTTGCAGCGATGTGATCATTGCTGCAATGTGTGTTATGGCGAACGAAGCATATGGGTACACCTGTATAGGTTGAACTATTCAAGAAATTTCATTTTTTATGTTTCTTATTATATTCAGCACGCTACGTAATGCCTCCGAAAGCCTTTATTACATGTGATAAACTGAGAGGCAGTCGGTCAATTAATTATTCAATTTGAATATCACTGGAACACCGTCATCAGATTCATCAGTAGTAGGAGTGGCAGCACATTCTGTCAGCTACGAAATGCGTCATCAAATTATCGATAAACAAATGCCTACTTATTCATTATGAGTAGCCACTAATCAATTCGTTTCAGAATTCCATTTTTAGTATTTTAGCGGGGAGTCGTCACAGCATCTTCTAAGCGGGTTCGCATAAAAAACGAAAAATTTGAACGCCATTTGGAGGGACAGTGCGTTCTGTACTGAAAGAGAGATTTGAAGAAGTTGGCAGCCGATGAAGGGCATGTCCAGAGCCACGAGAGTGATCCCCCGAGTGTGTACGTCTGAGAGAGAGATAATGGGGGTGCCATCGCAGCATCTTCAGCAAGATCATGTGTAAATCAGCCTTGAAGATGATTGGCTAATTTAGACGGCCGGAATTGGCCAAGACTCAGACAGCCATTGGTGTACATATCTGTAAGAAAGACGCGAGAACCTGGGCCACTACAGCAAGTTTGACAAACCCTTCACCGGAAGGACAATTTTTGGACAGTCCCACAAGTCACTTAGACGCTTTAAAGATTTTCCGACATTGTACCGCATGAGTAACACTTTCACCTTCTTTTTTCCTGTAGATATTAGCCGCTCAAATTGCTCAGCAACAACAACAGCAACAGCAGCAACAACAGCACCAACAAAACCAGAACCATCAACAAGAGCAGCAGCGTAACCAATCACAGTCAAACACTGCCGCGGCCATGGCCGCAGCTGCAGCAGCTGCCGCTTCCGGAGGTCTTCCAGTTAACCTTCTACATGGAGCAGTGGGTCTCTTCAACGGTGGTGCCTACAACACCCTGATGAGGGACGAAAGCGCTGAAACCACTCAGCACTACTCTGTCGTCGGTCAGTCCACTCCTCAAGGCAGGAGCATGTCCAATGCCACTGGGACGCCGTCATCCAACTCATCAGTAGTAGGCGCGGCAGCTCATTCTGTGAGTTTCATCAGTGTTTCCTTTTACGAATTCGACAGTAACTCGAAACGCACCACCAAATTAATCGTCAAGCAATACGTACTGATTTATTATGAGTAGGTGATATAAATTAGTTTAAACAAAGCCAATATGGTATTGTACGAAACGGACAAGCTCTGACCAGGTTTATCTAATTTGTAACAAGCAATTATGGCAGAATTTATTTGATCAAATAAATTTTGGGACTGCTCATCAGCTGTAGCCTGGCCGTGCATGGAATTAATAACAAGTGGACAATAGCACAATTTGAATTTCAACAAAATCGATAAACGCAAGGTCATTGTACACGCAAAAGAACATCCATATGGCCAACTTAACTTGGGAAGGGGCGGAAATTTGAGGGAAGGAATTAACACAAAAACAAACAAAAGGTGACTTGATGTAGGCCTTTTGTCACCAAGGCAGCTGTAGGTTAGCCACAGGTTCTAATTGCTTACATAGGTCGGGTTTCTTCCGCCGTATATAGGCCGCTTCCATGTAGCGTAATGTCCGGTTTGTTCGTGCTCGAACAAGAACTCGGGAAGATGTTTTCAGATCGACATGGTGACCACTGTCCAATAGATTTTTTGTAATAGAGGACAGAGGCACTTTGTCTCCCTGTTTAAAAAGCCCAGGAGGTAAATGTTCAGCTGCCCTGGTAGCCATAATTGCTTGTTCCAAATTTCTTCCTGGGAAAAAATAGGTTTATCTAAGTCAGATTGCTCCAAGTTTTTCTCTGGACCTCACTTTTTAAATAGAAATTTCCTGTGCCGCGCCTGTAGGCAGGAAATACCCTCAAAAGAAAAAAAGTTGACGTTAAAATATTAACGCATGAGACAAAACAAATTACGGCGAAAGTAGTTTAGGTTGTGGACCTTATATACTCCAAGACCCGGCATTTTGTCGTATGGGACCGGTGTTACTAACGATTTTGTGAGTAGATGAATAGGATAGGTAGCGAGAGAAATTAGTAGAAGTGTCAAGTAGTAAAACTTTGGATTTCTTTATCGCGGCTGCTATATAGCCACGACTTAAGTAGCGTAAATCGAAAAATAAGCAAAAAATAATTAATAAGAGGTATTTGAATTAGCAGGCACTCCAGCATAATTTTCCAGGGCGTATTCGATGCCGCACTAATTTAAACCACAAAACAAATATAGTTTACCGCTGTACAATGAGGTCTAAAAAAATCATTCACTGTCTATCCTATTTCCCCAGCAACAAAATCCCCAATAACGCCGTTCCCATATGAGAGAATGCTGGAACTTGGTATATGAGGTCCACTACTTAAATTACTTTTGCCCAGATAACTTGAAGAGGAACAAAATCACCTTCACTTTGGAAATATAGCACTTTGGCATTTGCCCAGATAACTTGAAGAGGAACAAAATCACCTTCCTTTTGGAAATACAGCACTTGGGCATTTGCCCAGATAACTTGAAGAGGAACAAAATCACCTTCATTTTGGACATATAACACTTGGGCATTTGTTAAAACCCTAAATTATTTTTGCATATTTCACCATATTTGCTGCTCACACTAGTGGATCGCATGGCATCGCTTTGGACCTATTAGTCTGAATGTGCCTAAGTTAACCCCTAATGTACCCAGCATGATTACGTGCTCTGCTAAGAAATAAAAGTGTGTAATATATCACCGGTTACTGACAAAAATTTCCCTAATTCTACTACATGCTTTGATTCTCAGCGGCGCCTTTCGAATGTCTAAATTCTGTTCTTTTAGCTATCCTATTGACCTCTGATGGGAGAGAGAAAACCAAGAGAAAATAAAGACAAAACTCCCACCCGCCAATAACGCGGCATTTTGCTTTCCCCTCCTCCCCCGCCCTTTGTTCAAAGATATAAGAAACGCGTTAGAAGACAGAAGTCGTTCCTCCTCCTCTTCCTCTTCCTCCTCCTCCTCCTCCTCCTCCTTCACCTCAACAATCATTCTCTGTAGTGTCACCATCACCACCATTACCCACCCTCCCATGATTTTACTTTTCGTCTGACGAGAAAAAAATCCATGGAACCCGTCGTCATCTTCTCAACTGCTCACCACAGCTGCCTAAGTACGAGTCCGAACCGTGGCCTCTATCATCCCCTGTATTCAGTCCCCTCTGTCCTCACCTCCCCCCTCCCAATCTGATTATTTGGACTCCGCAGGGGAGGGGTACTGGAGAGTTCCTATTGTCTGAGCAGAAAATCGGCTGTGCCTCTTTCCGTCCTGTGGTTGAAAAGTCGCCAGCATCCCGTCTGGCCTCTTTCCCAACCGTCCGTTTTTGTCTTATCAAACTGAACAAATTGTGAAGACGTGGTGCTTTTTCCTCCTTCTACCCCTCTCTTTCTCTACTTATGAGACTTCCCTTTGTTCTTCTTTGTTCACTTTAACCTCTGGTTTTTGTTTTCTTGAGTGAGCCCTGGATGCATATCAAGTGGACGCTCTTTGTCATTTGTAGACATGAAATTATACATATATGCAGCAGATGTATTTTATCATGTCGTTAAAAAAGGACTACTCATTTCAATTAAGTACTATTTATTGATACAACTTAACAAAAAAATGTTTCACGGCGGTGGACTTATCTCGCCGTATCCGTCTAGGAAACGACCTATTTAATCGCTATTTCGAAGAAGAAGGCGCGCGACACTCACTAGCTGACCTGAGGTTGTGAGAGAAGACATACTACTACTACTACTACTACTAC
>JAYGXS010000008.1:2725665-2735975 GCA_036362985.1 Ligula intestinalis | reverse complement strand
TACTACTACTACTACTACTACTACTACTACTACTACTACTACTACTAATACTACTACTACTACTACTACTACTACTACTATTACTACTACTACTACTACTACTGCTACTACTACTACTTCTACTTCTACTACTTCTGCTACTACTACTACTACTACTACTACTACTACTACTACTCCTCCTCCTACTACTACTACTACTACTACTATTTCTCCTTCTACTACTACTACTACTTCTACTACTACTACTACTACTACTACTACTTCTACTACTACTAATTCTACTACTACTACTACTACATCTACTACTACTACTACTACTACTACTACTACTACTACTACTACTACTACTTCTGCTACTACTAAAGCAGCCATGTTTATGAAATGCAATTTCCCCACTAATAGTACTACATTCACTGGCGACTACTATTGCCATTTCAATAATTGTATTTTTGCTAAGGCTTATGGATTATTGGAGAAAAACAGTTCATCTGCCCCTTACAAAGACTACTTATGACACTATTTCTACCGCTACTCCCACTATTACTACTAGTGCTACTACTAATACATATAGTACTAGTACCATAACCACTATGACTGCTGATTCTACCAATTCTACAGCAACTGCATTGATAACTGTGAAGTAAAGGCAGAGTGTACGCAGCCAAACTTTATAGTTTCATCCTCAACACCTCTCTTTCCTCTCACGAAGGCCTCAGCTGTATCAGTTTTTTAACACCATCAAAGGCACATGCATATTTTATTACTTTAAATGCCTCTTGGCAGAGTAATTGAATATTTATTTACAAACTTGCTTATCGTAAGAAAGACCAATTTTCCAATATTCCTCCTCCTCCTCCTCCTCCTCCTCCTCCTCCTCAGTCTGCACTATATCCTTACATATACTACTTGATTTATGACCAAGTGGATGCACACCCAAGCCAGTTTGACGATAGTCTGTTGATAAGCAGTGTTACTGACTCTCTCTCTCTCCCTCACCTGTGTGATGCCCAGTCTACGCGTGCGGTTCCTTACTGGTCCTATTTCCAATGCCCAGTTCCTAGTCGGCCTCAACGAAGATGTAGTGATTTGACTTTACTAGTTATTTTTCCTACTACTACTAGTACTTCTTAAGTAGCCATTGTTTATGAAGTGCAACTTTCCGCCTACTAGTGCTGCCATCGCTGCTGACACTACTATTGCCACCTCAACAATCGTAGACTTTATTAGGGCTTATGGACAACTAGACACAAATAGTTCACCAATTCCCTTGTAACGACTACTATTGACACGACTTCTACCGCTAGTACCACTACTATTACCACAGCCACTACTACTGTGGATTCTACCACGTCTATGTGAACCGTATTGATGGTTGCGTATTAAAGGCTGAGTATACGCGGCCAAACTTAATAATTTCCTCCCTTTCCTCTCTCTGTTTGCTTTTACCATGATCTAGCGTGCATCAGTCTTTTAACACCATCCCAGGCACATGCATATTTTATTACTTTAAATGCCTGTTGGCAGAGTAATTGAATATTTATTTACAAACTTGCTGATCGTAAGAAAGGTTAATTTACCAATATTCTTCCTCCTTCTCCTCGCTCCCGTCTGTACTATGTTCTAGCACATACTACTTGATTTATGACCCAGGCATACCAGGCACACCAAGCCAGGTTAACGATAGTCTGTTGATAGCTGTTGTGTGACGCCCAGTCTAGGCGTGCAATTCCTTGGTGGTCCTATTTCCAATACCCGGTTCCTTGTCTGCTTCGACGAAAATGTAAGGATGTGACTGGACCAGCTGGATATCCTTTTCCAGACTGTCAAGCTGTTGCTCCAGGTAGACCTTGTAGGCCTTGCTTTTCAGAGTGGTACTGCTGGAAGAAAGACGCAGATAAGAGGCGTTGTATCTATCCCAAGCGGCCTTAAGACCAAACAGCAGATCCTTCCGCTCCTCCTCCGTCAACAGGTAATCCGTGCCCTGAAGCGATTTCTCATTCAGGTAATGCGAGTACAGTTCACGCGTCTCCTTAATGGCCTTAGCGCGGATTTTGATGTAATTGGGCACCTTGCCATAGGCCGGTTTGTAGACAAAACGCTTCTCCAGACCCGAATGTGTCTTGTTGCTGTCCAGATACATTTTATCGCCGTGTCGTGTGTAGACCTGTGCGCGATGTTCCGGATGTTCAGCCCGATATCCCGGTTTGCTGGTGATGGCTCGAATAGCGTTGCGTTCGATCCAGTTCGTCCGGTTGATATCCTGTTTGGTCTTGAGACACCTGGCGGGGATGCCGTCAGCGTTGTACTCGTCACCGAGGCCCTGCGTTGTGGGAACGGGGGGTTTTGTGCCCGCACAACAGGCGTCCTTGATGCGTCCCGTGGGGTGTTCGGCCTTTAACTTCTCAAAGGCTCGCGTCGCCAGTACGACCTTCTCCTGCATACAGTTCTTCTCAATAAACGGAGTTCGCCAGTGTTTAGGCTGAAAGGGAAACTTGTTTGGTGGTTTAGGGAACTTGAGATGGGGATGGGAGGGCGGCCCCATGGTCTTCATGGGTGCTGTGGGTACTGCATCTGGCAGAGGTGGCGGTTTGCGTCGAATCCGGGGGAGTTTCTTCTGCGGATTCAGTTGGCAGGGCGGTTGGGGCAGCAGGTTGTAGATGTATTCTCTCGGACCGTAGGGCACCTCGTTCGGCAACAGTTTGGCACAACATGTTCCCACTGGCGCAGGTTCGAGCTCTTTTCCCACTTCAGGCATGATGCTTACGGCGTTTCAACCACTGGCAGGTAGTCTTTGAATGCCGGCAGTAATTATCGATTTTTCCCATGTGGTTCTAGGTCACGCTAGGTTGCCAGCTCTAGCCAATGAGAAAGCTTCCGTATACAGCAAGCGAAGACGGCAGCATTTATTTGTACAAATAAATTTCGCGAGAGCTTCTCACCTGCTTCCTCTCTTTGCATGAATTCGCTAACTAATGGAGAACACAGCAGTTTGAATTTTCACACAATCAATAACAGCAAGGCCAGTTTTCAACGCGGCGAATAGTGAGTAATAACGTCGCCTTTAAAATTAAGAAGGAACAGTAGGGACGTGGTTAAACAACAATAAAAGGTTGATTAAATGTAGCTATGCGACCACCACATGGTCTAACTGCTTGCATAGGTCGGGCTTCTCCCGCCGTATATAGGCTGCTCCCATGTAACGCAAGGTCCGGTTTGTTCGTGTTTCGAATAAGAACTCGGAAAGATGTGTTGAGTTCAACAAAGTGATCGCTGTCTAGCAGGTGGTTTGTAATGGCGGACCGTGACACTTTGTTTTCTTGATAAAAAAGCTAATTACGTAAATGTTCAGTGGCCCTGGTCGCCAATTGCCTTTGCGAACGGCAAATTTACTTGCATCCGCAAATGCACGTGAACGCATAGAAACAGTTTGGGGTAGCATGTAAGGGCAAGGCATCTTTTGTCTGGTTAACTGGAAAGCTTATAGTGGGAGTGAGGAACATGACTTTAGCTGCATTGTACGTTCTCTCTATGGTGCAAAGTAGCCGTTACAGGGTAAAGATATAAAATAGGCTTTTTCTGAAGTGACTGTCCCGTAGATTCGGCCGTAAGGGGCTGTTGCATTTCGAATGAAACGTGATGGGGAGCCACGCTTAAGTAGGGCTTCTTTTATGCAGGCAACCTCTGTGTAGGTAGGTTCTTACTGAAGCACATATTCTTAGCTCTCTGGAAAAGTGTAAGTGCCAGGTAATGTTTTCACTGTGTTGGCACGAAGCTGGTAAAATGTAGGTATTGGACTTTCCCGGTAGACTTGTGGAAAAGAGTGCGCCTTATTGAACTATCATCCTTTCTGAACAGAAAGAAGTCTAGGAAGGACAATGTTTTGTTCTGCTCCATCTCTATCCTGAAATTAATCTACGGATGCAATTTATGCATAAAATTAAGAAGATTTTCGGCGTGATTTTTGTTATCAACAATAGTGAATATATAATTCAGGTATCGTCTGTATATTGTTGCATATCGTTGAAACTAAAAAAGGACGCCGAAAATCTTCCTTAATTTTATGGATAAATTGCATCCGAAAATTAAATTCACGAAAGAGGTGGAGCAGAACAACAAGTCTTCCTCCCTTGACTGAATTTGATGTCAGTAAGGGTTGATTAGCCAAGTAAACATTTATAATCCACGTGGTTGTAGGTCACGCTAGGCTGTCAGAATGACAGTAGATTCTGAATTTGTGACGAGTGGAATTGGCAAAACCTTTCGTGGTTGAGTGTTGTAACTCTCTTAATAAGATTGTTGTGATAAGCTCGCGTCAAAGTGAACTTTCATGAAGGCTCACAGATGCTAGACTCGACGCCTGGATCAGCCGATCACAGTTGCCGCATAGATGCCGTTCCTATCTACTTTGGCCTTTCCAATACTTCTTCTCTACTAAGTAGCCATGGTCTGAAGATCGAAATTGCTAGAGTTTAACTTAAAACCGTGCAATAATATAACCCATTAGATAAATAATTTCTCCAGGCATTATTACGTAACTTTGAAACTAACTGATGATCTTGTGAGTCTTGTGTTTATTAACGTTGATCTCGACAGTTGCAAGTAAAAAAGCGGCTCTCCCATATTTCAGGTCTCGGCAGCTGTCGTTGTTTGTAAGGAAAGTTGAGGAAGAAGAGACAGACAAATTCATATTCTGGTTAACTTATCTATTTGGACCCCTTGTGAAAAACACAGCGGCATTGGTGGGATTGGAACCGACGCAAGCATGCATCTACCAACATCCAACACCGAGTTTTCTTCTTCTTTTTCTCAATCTCCTACTTGTGCCTGGTCATCATCTGGTGGATTCTAGATTTATTGCTTAGGACAGCATGCTGGGGCAGTCAGCTTACTGCGCCAGAATTTGTGGGTTACGTGCTTTGCAGTAGGCTAAGTGGATAAATGTGGGGTTAAACTCGCATTCACTTTCATATCATATTTTTTTGGGAGGAAGAGGACCCGAATTAGTCTGGAAAACCTGCTGGATTGTACGTTGTCTTCTCCGTAGGACCTTTTTACTTGGGGCTAAGGGGCGGGGCATTCAGAGAAGACATACACATACTGGTGGTCAATTCGTATTCCCAAAGGAGACAGACGTAAGTTCGCCAATAGATGTGAATATGTGAGTTCCGGGAAGTAGTTCAGAAGAAAGAGATGCGACCACTGGAACAAGAGTTATATTGTCCTGACGTTTCGGATTCCGTCACGAATCCTTAATCATAGGTAATGGTGCAATAGTCTAAGTCATGCGCAGATAAGGGTGAGACATGCACGGTATATATAGTTCGTACTATTAAATGCCCAAAGATTCGGGGTCCACATATGTTATCGCGTTCATCATCTCCCAAACGTAAGGAAGAAGAAAAGGGGGCGGGTTCATGGACCAAATTATATTTGAACTGACGTTTCGAAAACCTTCTCGCTTCCATCGTCAGAGTTTAGTGGTAGTTGAGTCAGGTGGTCTTGAGTTGGTCCACCTTGCCGTTTGCCTCAAATTATGTCGGTGTTGGACGTTTGAACTTTGACCTTCGTACTATAATTGTCAGTTCCTGTAGCCACCGCTTGAGGTCTTAATTGTTGCGGTGATGGCTCATTAATTGCCACGATTTCCTTGTCCGCGTCGGATGCGGGCTTCATAATGGCGTGACAATTATGCCCGCTGTCGTCAGAGTTGTTGCTGCGCCCGACCCTTCCCACGTGACTGATTCCCTTGCTCAGGAAACTTCTAAGTACACTGTATTGGAACCCCAAATCGTTGTGCTTGTTGATGGGATGGGGGCCTGAGAACCATGACTTGACCAGCTCGCGGCTCACGCGAGGATTTGGGCCTCATCAAACCTGAAAATTTGGCCGTGTCCCATCGAGTGAGCCGCAACCTGGGAGTTAACGTCTTTCTTCCTCACTGCCGCTGCATGTTCGACTATTCGCGTCCAGAGTAATCTCCTGGTGTCTCCGACGTAGCGAAAATTTTGATTACAGCCAACACACTAACCGACAGAGTAAGGAGGTCCCTGCGCGTGGATTAGCTAGTAGTCAATTGGTGGATTCTGGATTGATCACTTACGAACTCCCGCATGAACAGTCAGGTTGCTGTATCACAATTGATGACCTCCATACGTTGAAGTAGGCCGGATGGGTAAATCAAATCTATCGGTGGGGGCCTCATAGCTCAGTTGGCGAAAGCGTTGGCTGCACTAGAGCCCTTGCTGGTATGGGTTCGAATCCCACGCCAAGTCACTAAAAAGTTGATCAAATGAATTAACTTTAAGTTTTTTCTTCGCAGCGTTTCCCGACCGCGTTTTGGTTCAATCTTGTACCTTTGCTGATTAATGATCGATTGGCCCCGGAAAACACCGTACATACGAATCATAGGCTTTCGGTTAATTTCGTCTCATGGAGTACGGTGGGAAGTCATGCAAAAGTCATGACGAAATTGGACTTGTTGGTTAAGCATATATTTTCTCAAGTTATTTTAATCGTATGGCCGGAGTTAATTGCGAGAAAGCATTTTACTAAAGAAAACTGCTTTTAAGATCAGTATTCCGTGGGTAATAGGCATTAATTTAGGTGAAATCGGGAGCTGGTAAGTGACTTTAGCTCCCAGGTTGCTGCGCACTCGACCAGGTCAGGCCATTTGCTGAGACTTTACGAGGCTGAAGAGCAGACAACCGCGTGAGCCGCGAGTTGCTTGCGTCATGGCCCCCAGGCTCACGGTCCATCAAAGGACGCGATGACCCCCCGTTCCCGTATTCCGTGCTGATATTTTGCCTAAGCAGGCAAATAAAACACGTAGAGATGGCACGGGCCGGCATCTAACACGGATGATGAACTCGCGGTTATCAACGACTCATATGCAGACTGCCTAGCCATAAAAAACCTCCACCCGCCGGCGGTGAGCGCGAGAGCTACTTATTTTAAAATGTAAGTAGTCACGTCGTCATTATTAATGCTGCGCAGCTTGTGCATATAGCACACATATCTAAAAATGTCTCTGCTGAAAGAGGGTTCGAGCGAGAATCCATAAGTTCAAGTCGGTATTCTGTCCGCCGATCACATTTTGTCTTCCAAGGTGTTTTTTTATTTAGCACCAAATCTCGTTGTGAGATTCAGAGTCTTCTTGAATCACTTATTATTTCTCTTACATGTAATAAATATCACAAAGGCTGCAAACTGCTAAGAAGTGCGGATCTTGAAACTCGAACGCACGATAAGATCAAGCCCTCCCTCTCATCCCCGTGACAAGGAGGAAGTATTGGTATTGAACGTGAGGAGAAATGGCTTAGAATTCGTACAGAATTCAAGAGGAAATTAGACCTGGGAGTTTAACATATATTTGGTCGCGTTATTTTGGTCCGATGAAAATACATTTCGATGAGAAAGCCTGTAAGTGAAGAAAACTGCCATCTCAGTTCAGTATATTGTGGGTAATAGGCATTAATTTTGATGAACTCGGAGATAGCCTGATATCGAAAAAGCTTATTCTTCTATTACATGTGACAGTACCAAATCTTTTACTTTTATGCATTGTGCTATGGGCAGACCCCAAAATAAATAAAAATGTTTAAACATATATCCCACTCAGAGCCAGAAAATTAATTCTGAATTGGATAAAAAGCTGGTGAAGTCAAGTTTAGGGAATCGCATGTTCTTTTTGAAATAAGGAACGGTTTCAGTTAAAACATTATTCTCTACCATTGTTTAAAGTGTTTTTTTTTCAAATAGGCAGTTAAACAGTTTTGACTGCATTTTGTTTTACCGCATCAACGATTTAGGCCATTCACCAAAGCTGAATATAAATGATAATGAAAATGAAGATATTTAACAATTTTATTAAATCTAAAGCATGCAGAAATATAATTTTTGTACAATATGATTTCCGCTTATGTGTAATTTAGGATAGGAACGCAAAGAAGATCAACCCTTTTCGCTAAATCCTAGTACACATTTGGCGACTCTTTTTGAAATTGCGAGCTAAGTAGTCAACAGTGGCGGAAAAACTCTAATATATAAGAAAGAGTAAGCTCTTCCCTCTTCATCCAAAATTGCATCATATATTTTCAGGCAAATTAAAAACCCGGTCAAAATTCTCCATCTTAGCCCTAACATTACCTTGGAAAAAGGTAACATGCATTGCTGAATATCTAATTCAAGTGCTTGTTATTATATAAAGTCCTTTTTTATTAACCTTACGAGTAACCATATCAGAGTTCCGGTGCGGACGTCCTTTATGCTCGATTAGATGTTTTAGTGCTTCGAAGAATATCTAAATATGGCCCAATTTGCCACTTTTCCTACACGCGTTAATGCCGAAGTTCGCGCGTGATTATCAATCATTCAAGCAAACTTGGGCATTTATTAGGACTTCCTCACCGTACCTGACAGCCTGAAAGGGATATAATTTAAGAATTTATTTTAAATGCCAGAGCGCGTTAAAGGCTTTGGTTACTAGACTAAGTGCGGCGATGTAAAGCAGACATCTGCAGATTCTTCGACGCGCCCCAGTGTTGTCGGTTTTGAGTTTGCTTTCTGATTTCTGCACTGGTATTTCAATATACTAATAATATATTGTAACATAATATTAATAGAATTAATGACGGAATTTAATCGACCCAATTGGGAAAATTCGTGGTTTTGGTGGAATTCGATCCCGCATCAACAGGGCAGGCTTTATTACAGTCAGCACTCTACCAACTAAGCTACGCGGGCTCGCCGAGAGCCACATTGTTTAATTTACCTGCCTGACCAATGCGGATACAGTTAGCTGGAGTCCACCAATCCTGTCTGGGCAGTTAGCTTACTGTGTCCGTAATAGAGATTCCATACTCACAGTAGGCTGGGTGGGGAAAATCGAGCTTACATCTCGCGGCGTGCCTTCGTAGCTCAATTGGTAAAGCGTCGGCTATATCAGCGATTCCAGTTAACTGTAACCGTAGTGGTTAGGCTCACAGGTGACTCGGTTGATAAGCAATATCAGACTTCTTTGCGTAGGTTCTTTTTTGCTCGTTTTGGTGATTCGAGGAATTCCTAAATTTGGCCCAATTTGCCCTTTTTCATACATGTGTTAAGGCCGAAGTCCGCGAGTGATTATCAAACTTTCGTGCAAACTTGGGCATTTTGAATGACTTCCGCACCGTATCTGAGGGTGGGCAAGGGATAGAATTTGAAAATTTATTTGAAACGCCATAGCGCGTTAGAGGCTTTCGTTAACTAAAATAAGTGCGGCGATGTAAAGCCGGAAGCTGCAGACTCTCCGGTTTGCGTCCGCGTTGTCTGTTTTGAGCTGGCTTTCTGCAGCTTTCTGTGTTGAAACTTTCAGCTTTAGCAGAGGCACAAAGGCTACGCGCATTGTAAATTGCCCACCAAGTAAATATCTTCGAACGGTTCCGATAATATTTATGATCAGTCTCATTGAGAAGGAAATGAAAGCAGTAAATACATACCAAGTTATGTAATCAGCAAAAGCCATCCTAATTCTCGTGTTGCTAAACGCGTTTTTGTAACTTGTTCTACGTCCTACTTACATGTTTTGGGTCTTGAGGTAAATACGATATTTAATTAATAGGGAGTTGTCATGACCCGCGCCTGGTACCTGCTATTAGCACGAACGCTGAAAGCCCGCACGAGTGAACAAGAGAAGTCAATTGGCCAGGAGGAGAAGAAGTGTATTCACACAAGACACGTCATGGCGGGGTATTTATTCAGTCAGTTTGATGCGGATGCGTTGGCGACACTGGACCAATCAGCTATGGCGAAAAATCGATAACCACGGCGCGCGCTATAGTGACAGCAGTGTGGAGTTGCAATCGGCGGCCTTTCTGTAAGATGAAGAAGATGCCGAATCGACGCATTCCCAACAGGAGTTTTGGCGAACCCACTTATGAAAACCTCCGTTGTCTCCGTGGAATTCGAAGGATGAAATCTTTATTACAGGACGGATAACTTAACCAAACAGTGATTAAATTCACGGCTTCCTGTGGGGCTGCCTAGATCAGTTGATTAGAACTATGCCTGCGCCAAAGCCTTCCCACAGAGGCCGCTGAATTCTTAACAAGATAATATTCGCTTGGAACACTTTTTAAATGTGATGAATAATTCGCCTACATTGCAGCATATTTCAACCGCATTGCAGTTCGATCGTGCACCTTTGCTGACTCATGGTTTATTGACCTCCCGGAGAACACATAATGTATATCCCACCCAGAACTAGAACATCTTCTCCAAAGTTGATGAAAAGCACGTGAAGCCAAGTTTAAAAAGTCACATTATTTTTTTAG
>JAYGXS010000008.1:2698415-2720665 GCA_036362985.1 Ligula intestinalis | reverse complement strand
CATACGAGCCCATCAGCAGTCCTATGGCAGTCGCCCGCCAAGCGAGCGCGATGGGTACGCAGATTTAGCAGCGACTACAGCAGCCATGCAGGTGATAAGCCTCACACGAGGTCGTCTGCAGTCGCCCACGGAGGGCCAAAAGCCAATCCGCGACTGTACGTACGTAGGCCAAAGCCAATCCGCACCCAGTAGGACAGCCAGGATGCGGGCGTAACACACACCTATAATACGAGACAATCGGTGAGACAAAACAAATCACTGCAAGCAGGAACGACCACCTTACCACTCTGATGATGGAAACAAGCATGCTTTTGAAACACCAGCACCAATACAATGTAGTCCATGAAGACGCCGTGTTTTCTTCATCTTCTTTGGGGGATGGGGAACGGGATGGATAAATATTCACTCAGAAATGTGCGAACACCGATCGTACAGGCTTCAGAATTAAGTTAGTTACGGTTACGATATTAGGGTACGTAGGAATTGCATGGTCGCCTAAGTGGGAGGTGCGAACAGGAATGTTCCGTTCCCACCCTGCGATACGTTTCAGGAAGTGTAACACAACCCCAAACACTCGTTGATGAATGTTCACCTAAAGCTAACGGAAATCACTTGTTCTGCTTCGCTTTTGTCTTGAGCCTCATGTCTTGGACCCTGACAACAGCTATAGAAACTAGTAGTATAGGCAAATAGTAATGCCGGTAAAGACAAATGAGATTGGGAAAGCCACTTCTGGCTATTTCGAGTGAGGCATCACTTAGGTCTGAGCATGACTGGCTGATAAAGCTGCTGTCAGGGCCCAATGAATGAGGCACAAGGCATTGGCAGAGCGGGAACGTGAGTCTCGTTAGCGTACGGTGAACGTTCATCAACGATAGCCAATAAATCCCGACCTAAACCGGTAAGACGACCAGCTCGTGGCTCAATTGTTAGGGCGTTTGACTCTGATCAGAGAGGTTGCGAGTTCGAGACTCGGGTGTTGCACCAAATGGGTCTGGATATGACTCGCCGAGGACGGCCTTCATGTCAGAAATGGCTATTTGAGCCTCCCGTATCTTTGCCGGAATTACTCTCTGCCCATTAAACTTAACTGTAACCTGAATCTTGATCCTACCTCTACCCTGGACCTAAACCTTACAGGGATCACGAACTCAAGCATTAGCCCTCAACTCTGACCCTAAATGTAACCCTAAGCCTAACTCTAACCCGCACCTTACTCCAAAACCTAGTATTCTCCGACGTTGTTGAAAATTCGCACGTAATATGGGAAGTTTTTGTTTTCATGTCATCCTTAGCAAAATTTGAGTTTCGCAAACGACATTAAATCCTCTTCGGCCGCCATGTTCAAAACTAAAAACGCACACCGGCTTGTCAGGACGCCATACTGATGAGGCTGATCCTCAGGTTCCGCTAAAGCGGCCAAAAAAGTTATCCATATTACTTGGTTACTTGAATTGATGTCTATTGTGTCATTAAAAGGCTTTCATTGTTTTCATTTCTTGATCTTTACTGTTGCAATATATTACGTTCTTTCACAAACGACACCATTCCGCTTTCACAGTGATGAAAGCAGCAACTTAGTAACAAGGTTATTGGAATTATATATTGTAATGGAATGGCCAATCCTGGTTCATTAGCCGTCATGAGCCAGGCAGACCCAATCCCAAGTGGTGCTCCACCCGAGGTTCGAACCAGTGACCTTTTCAGTTAGAAGTCCAACACTCTAACCACTGCGCCATGGGCTCGTTGCGCTGCTGGTATCGATCGGCGTGAAGCTACTGGTGGTGCCTTTGTATCTCAAATGGTGGAAGATTGGCTGGTCTTGTTAGGAGTTTAGCCTAACCAAATGCTAGCAACGTTTGTAGGTTTTCCTGAGGCGTCGAGCTTATCGAAATGTCTTTGTTTCCTCGCTCGTATCGCTTCACGCGATGGATGCCCACGCGCGATTGCCGTAACCTCTGGAGAGGACACAGATGCACGCGTGCACACTAGTCGCAGTTATCCCAATGCGGCCAATCAGGCCACAGGAGAAGGTGCTTGAAAAACCCTTATAAACCACTGTCATCTCTCAGACGATGAGTTGCACACCGGACTGTGAGGACACCGCACATCCACCCCCAGTGTGGGGACACATCAGCGCGCTGGAGCTCAACCAGTGGCAAAAGCTACCCGAGAAAGCAACTCTGGGTTTTGTACATAGTAAACCCTCCTCCGGATGGATTCCAAAGCTACGCCCTTCTTATTGTGTACTTCCTTGGGTATTCCAACTGGCGTAACTAGACGGTGACACCACAGATGTCACCGTTATAACAGTACTAAAGCCCCCCTATTGATGTGGGTTCGAATCCCATCTAAGCCACAAATGCTTAACAGTTGGTTCAATTGAGTTATTTAAATATGTCAAATCCTTCCTTATAATAAAAGACAATAATTAGCATTAATACATAGGGTTAATAAATAATGATATGATGTGAATGTAATAGAGTAAGATGCGTATAATAATATAATTCTAGTGTCTAATATATAATTAAATAATATTATTTAAAAAATCATCAGAACACCGTTCTGTACACTAGACAAAAATAAAATACAACGCACTGTAGGGAGCCATCAACCAGTGTTTATCGCGCGAACCGGGAGTAGTATTTACTACCTCGACACTTCCGGTGGAGGTTACGAGCTACAAGGATAGCAAATATAAGAAAGTATGTCCCTTTTCGGCGTTAAACTCATTTTTATATATTTTGAATTATTGTGATAGGTTATACGCCTTACACCTTACCCTAACATCCTTATTGTACAAAAAATACACCACATAGGTCCCAGTGGAGTTCAACTGAAGATACTGTGTTGTGCCTATTCCATCGGGCAAAGGCGGATCTGCAATGAAATTCAGTTTCATGATTACTCAATAACCTAGGTGTTTGGGGTAAAAATGATCAAGTGAAGAGGAAAAGATAAAATCTCATGGTAGCGACTCATCGTGGAGCCACGAAACTGTAAAAACCCTCTGCCTAAGTTTCTAACAGAAATCGTGGTTAGGGCTAAAGCTTGATTAGAGAGTAGGCAGTACGTGAAAAGTGAACAATAGAAAATAAATTACACCCACTTTAAGTACTTAGTAAACTCAATATACAGTATGGTGAGTGCTGCAAGAAACATTCTGCAATTTAAAAAAATACTGGTAAGCACTCGCAAACAAACAATGAGTAGGGTTGCAATACTGTTTATTTTGCAGTCCAATTTCAAATATTTTCCGTCACGCTAGGATGCCGAATCTGTGATGAGTTTCTTTCTGACCGCTGCAAAAAAGTTAATTATGTGAAAAGTGGTTACGTAAATATTATGCATTTTTATCATCGATTTTGACCGTTATTATAAATTTAACTATATATTATGGAAAGCATGCACGAAAAAATCATCTCTTGCATTTAATTGATAGCAAATAATGCCTTCTCTAAATTTTATTCTTCAAGAAAGGGATTTCTTCGGTTTAAAAAATTCTTAATCGCCGAACGACTGTGTGGTGTTCATTTATAGTACATCTTATCCGTCAATTTATTAATGCTTCCCCTGATATATACAGCATGATCCATGTCTATTGTGAAATTCTACGAGAAGTATGCAACCACTTCCTCAAACCATAGGCAATAGCGTAATTTACCTAAAACAGGATGAACACAGCATTCAGTTTGTAAAACTTGAATTCAGTTCTAGCAGTCGGTAGGTTTCAAAATCAATCGGCACCTTAAAAGCTTTTGTGAAACCGATAGAAATCCTTCTTTTAAGAATAAAATCTAAAGAAGGCGTAATTTGCTATCAAATAAGCGCAAGAGATGATTTTTCGTGCATGCTTTTCATAGAATATTTTTGAATTTAAGAGCAGTCAACGTCGATGATAAAAATGCATACTATGTAAGTAGGCACTTTTCACATCATTAACTTTTTTGCAGCGGTCAGAAAGAAACTCATCACAGATTCGGCATCCTAGCGTGACTGAAAATATTTGAAACTGGACTGCAGGATAAACAGTATTGCAACACTACTCATTGTTTGTTTGCGAGTGCTTACCGGCCTTTTTCAAATTGCGGAAAGTTTCTCGCGGCACTCGCCATACTATATTTGTGAAAACTATCAGGAGAGAATAAAATCGGCCAACTTAAATTCCTATTGGTTCAGTAAAGGATTCATACCGACCAATAAGCATATAAGAAAACTCCTATTGATTTAAATAATAAGGGCAATATTTGGATAGGCTGAAATTCGACCTACTGGAAAATTGCAAGCAAGTTGTTACGTAACTTTCTTAAGTTTTTACTATAAATATGAACCCACAAGGAGCCTATATATGAATCTCTGCTCATCTAGTTTTCCAAAATACTTTCTAAAAACAAAGTGAAATATTCCAGGCTAGCTAATAAATATCGAACACATGATAGATGCTCCTTTAAGGTCGTCTGCAAATTCTACTGGAACAGTTGTCTGCGGTTCATGCTATGAAGAGGAAATGAGCCTACATTCGAAACCAGTTTCTGACATGTTCGTTGTTGTCTGTGTGCGTCAACTAACACTGGGTTTAGCACAGCAAAATAAAAAGGGTGACAATAAAGTTGTACTACCACTATCGATACCTCTTGCACCTAATCCTATGCTTTCCTTTAGCTTTATATGTTTTAGTTTTTAGTCTATAAGTTCAGTTTTTTTCGTTAACTGTAGTTTGTTTAGCTAAAACGTTGATCTTTCCGGTGCACTGTTGTCACAATATAGTAAGTAATAAATATGTCAGGTCTTCCAATGTGTTTTCCTACCGCGAAAGGATGCTGGGTAGGATGTCCAAGTAGGGTCTTCGAAAGGTCCTTATGTATCATTGCATCCTACTTAAATGTATTCAGTAGGTTGAATTACAAATAATATTCCAGTTTTATACATGCCATCCATCGATCCAGCAGGGATTTGATGATGGCAGTGAACTGCAAAGCGGTCCTTCGAAGTTAGTCTTTTAAATTATCCTCGGAAAGAACCGCTTGCTTACAAATTTTAAGTAGGGTGATTTAAATAATCTTCCCACTTTTGTACTTCGTTAACCTTTTTTTCTTGTTGGTATTGGTGGTTCCGCTAGAAAATATATCTCAATGGCCTCGCCCGAGGTTGAAACACACTCTCTTTACGTACACGCGTTTGCCCTTGGTCGGGCAAAGGGTTAGCGATGATATAAAAGCCTACTTCAGTGTCTTCTCCAAAGGTTTGAATACGCGGCCCAAGTTGTCCTAGTAACTTTTTATTTTGCAGAAATATTGCGATCTAATTTGTACCCTGACATGCCCCGCCCTTCCTCTTCCCTAAAATCAGGTGCTTGTAAGCCCGAGGGGCGCGCTTCACACGTTCTTTAGGCGGCCCCACAGGAAATCACTACCGAATGAAGGAGTTTATGTGCAAATCGCTGGCCTGGTACTTTTTTGTAGTAAAAAACCATTTTGGCAACAGTGGGTTTCGTTGCCCAACTCAGCTACGCCTGGACGTTAACTCTGATTTTTGTTGCTAAAACGTTAAGCTTTCCGCTGCACTGTTGTCAAAATACAGTGAGTAGTAAATAAATAAGGTATCCAAACGTGTTTTCCTACCGCCAAACAATGCTGGAGTTTATGTGCAAACCACTGGCCTGGTACTTTTTTTAAATTAAAAAACATTTCGGCAAAAGTGGGTTTCGGTGCCCATCTCAGATACGCCTAGACCCAGAATTCTGTCTTACGGGATTCGTGGTAATTGGGGTCACATGAGTGGGTAAATTTTGGGAAAAAAATGATAAAAGAAGCGCATATCAAAGTAGAAAATAATAGGAATAATTGTTTGAAAAACCAAATCTTTGGTGCGCGAAAAGTAAAATGATAAATATAATCAATAGGAAACAAGAAGTACGCAAAAATACCCGCGACTTGGATACAACCGTATATTAACTCTATTATCGAATTTTTAGAGATTAAGCTAAAAACATGTAAGTTAAACATTTTTCCTATTCTTTAAAACTCACAATAGCTTCCAATGCATTTGGATAGATATTGCAGCAGTCAAGCAAAATCTACATCAAACTAAACAAATCCAAGTAAACTAAACAATAAACTGGAACTAAAATTAAACTAATAAACTAAATAACAAACTATAGACTACACTAAAACTAATAAAGATACAAGGAAACACAGGGCGCTAAATATTTCCATGTTGTCGGTGCAATGTTTAAATAAATAGCAAAAGCGGCTAACGGATTCATAGCTACGTACCCTAATGCCTTCGAGTTTGAAAAAGCGAGGGTGATCGGCAGGGCCAATGAGAAAATGGCCAGGTTAGTGCTGGAAACTTGGTACTCCACTGGCACAACCAACAGAGCTATTGACTTGAACCTTACCTCCCAGGCGCTTCGTGCAAGGCTCGGATCAACTCGGAGAGGGCCAGTAGGGCAAACCAGCACACAGAACCGACACCCTACGCTCACGGAAAATAGGAATGGTGGTCAGAGGTCACGTAGCCAACATCAAACACTGTCTCGTCGACTCATTCGCAAAGCGGAGAACAACTCAAGTGAACAACAATGATTGCTCATTTTACCGGCTGATGTGGGGGAGACCAGCAAGCATATTGATTCGCCTTCAACTGCGCTGACCCAAAGGGAACAAAGGCCACGCAAGCCCGCTAGTAGCCAACCTCCAGGAAGCTAAATGTAGTCGGCAACGGAGGGGCAGTTCAAAGGTCGCTCGTCCAGCACGGGTACAATAGAAGGCAGACGACAAGACTGGCTAACTCAAGATCGCCAGACGCAGCAACCACAATGCTCTGATGATGGAATCAAGGAGGGTCCCGTAACGTCGACTCAAAAATAATTTGGTCCACGAACTCACCTTCTCTACTTTTTCTTACTCTTCTTACTCTTCTTCTTCTTCTTCTTTTTCTTCTTCTTCTTCTTCTTCTGTTTCTTCTTCCTCTCCTTCTTCTTCTTCTTCTTCTTCTTCCTCTTCTTTGGCAGACGATGAAAGCGATAAAATATCTGGACCCCGACGTTTTACGTACATTATTAGTTACTTAAGTATATTTAACTCACGGTGGTGACTAACTCAACATTATCACCCCTTTTCAACTGATGCCATATGCAAAAAGAAGGCACTTGAGGGATAAAATAATCAAACCTACACTGCACAGTGTCATTCTCATCTCGGACCAGTACGGCGGAAGGAGCTAGTTGGTCAGAAACTGGAGTAAAGATAATTGCAGCAGAGCCAGTTGCCTGATTCGATTCAAGCCATGAGTACCGCGAGGCTGAAAGAAGAGAATGAAGCTTCTTTTTGGCGTTCCTTTCAGAGTACGAACAATTGATTACCTGTAGCCTTTTTTAATTTCTTCAAAAAACAATTTCGAATTTGGAAAATAATCGTTATACTCAAGGCGCAGACCAAAACTGGAGTTAAATATATCGGTCCAAATCTCTCACCATTTAGTAATTGCCAACAGGCTGATCCGAGATGACAGGGACGGCATCGTGGTCCCCGTGGAATTATTGTTTCACCTAGGCTGACTGCCTGAAGCAGAAATACAAAAAACCGGCATGTTAAATTGTTAAATTACTATTATTGTTACTACTACTACTACTACTACTACTACTACTACTACTACTACTACTATTAATGCCACTAATACTCCCACTAATAACGCTACAACTGTTATTAATACTTCTCTTACTAGTACTTCTGCTACTGCTATTGTTAATAATGATACTAACGACTACCAATACTACGACTAATAATATGACTGCTGCTGCTACTACTGCTAGTAGTGCTAATAGTGCTAGTAATAAAATTAATGCCACTACTGTTCTTGCTACTTCTAATGCAAATAATGCTACATCTTTTATTATTGCTGCTATTTTCACCATTACTGCTGCTGCTACTACTACTGCTAATAATGCTATGACTGTTAGTAGTATTAGAATTGCTGCTATTAATACTACTTCGCCTAATAATAGGACAACAACAACAACAACTGCAACCACTATTATTTCCGCTGCTGTTACTACTGCTAATAATGTTACTACTAATTCTACGGTTACTGCTTTTTCTTTTACTGCCACTAACAATGTTACAACTATAACTATTACTTCTAATCATATTACCGCTTTTAAAAACTATGCTTAATGAAACTACTACGGCTAATAGTGCTGTGACTATTATTATGACCATTTCTGCTACTAGGTCTACGTTAACTGTTAATAAGGCTACAAGTATAGATAGTACTGCTACTACTGTCGCTGCTTTTACTATTACTGCTTCTGCAACTATTATTTCTACTACTACTACTATTACTGGTGCCATTACTATGATTAGTGATACTAATACGATTACCACTAATAATACTGCAACTCAGAAGTAGGAGATGTGATCGTTGGAACAAAATATTTATAAATCTCACGTTTCGGATTCTGGCTTGAACCCTTCATCAGAGTAAACCATAGAATGGAGTAATAGCTGCACGTCGCAACAATTGTTACCCTATTCCTATTACTGCTGCTTCTTCTACGATAACTGCTATTAATGCCACAATTATTACTACTATAAGTATTGCTCCTAATACTATGATTACTTATTCTAATATTATTGCTATAACCATCACTACTACTACTACTACTACTACTACTACTACTACTACTACTACTACTACTACTACTACAAGTACTGCTATTAATGCTAGGACTAATAATGCTAAAACTATTATTACTATGAATACTGCTGCTATTGCTGCGATTACTACTATTATTATTGGATGCATATAGTGAAAGAAACCACACACTTACAGTCGGCGTTGGTTCTGCAAGGTTCATCAAGGCAAAGTCCTTATTGGGATGCTTGAAGTAAAGTTGATCAGGCAAATCTGTACAAGGCGAGTGTGTTTTTCACTTAAAAATATGCGCTTGCCTTTTGTGGAGACGAGAAGCAGCACAATAACTGGAAGAAAAAGAGCCCCACTGAGGATACCACCATGCATTATCACAACAAACTGTAGTTAGGTGGAGCAGCGTACGAATTCATGTATTTATAGATATATCTATGGCGTTAATCTAAGACGCAACAACGAGAAGGAATGCACAAATCAGCACTACAGGGGTGTAAATTGAGCTTCCTGTGTAATGTGAACTCGCAAGGGTGAAATCGAATCTTACTCATGATCATGTGTTCAAAGGTTCGGCGAAGGTAGCTCATTAAGACGCTTTCACGTAGGCCCACTCATATGCCCCTATTCCCTGCATTTTTCCTGCAAAAATGGTGGTTATATTGTTTAAGGGGGTGGGCAAATAGCATAGACAGAAAAGAAAATGTTTAGAAGTAAGTGTAAGGTGAGAAAAATGTAGTCAAAGTTAGTTCTCGTGGCCGCTGGGAGTAGAATTTTTCGCATGTAAATCAAAAGTGTTCGCGGCGATTAGCGCCGCCGACTCTATTTATCTAAATCCAGAACGGTAAGCTGGATCTCAGGTAAGTTGAAGTAGACGACAGCCTTACCACTGTTTCAATTTTTCGGGAAATTCAAGAAACCTGCAGTTTGATAATCGGGTTTTTCCGCAATAAGGTAAATGATAATAAAGATTAGGAAAATCTGCAGATATAAATCAACAACACTTCTAAATACAATAAAATTAAAATGCATTTAGCATTTATTAAAGTATATTCCCCTGCGTGTCCTAATTCTCCACACATAAAACCCTATAACCACCGTTTTCGTAGAAAAACCTGCAGGGAGTAGGGAATAATGAGTGGGCCTACATAAGCTACTGTTGTTAAAGGTACTTACCATAAATGTGTGTTTCTTTTTGAGCTTTGGCGTTTTTATTCCCACCCACCTTGAGCGAATATTTAAAACAATATTTCATATTAGGGCTTACGTCTACAGCTGGCAATTTTCGTAACAAGCAAAAAGTACAGTAGATTGCACATCTGATGAAATATTAAGACCGAAATTTGAATGGGTGGAGTTACAGACATTTGAAGTTGTTGATTTTATTCATTAAGTTGAGTTGAGGTGAAAAATGTTGTTTAGCAGAAAATATTTCAGTTCAGGTCGAACAATTGAATGAGAAAGTTGGTCAAGGTCGGCCAAATTCAACGATTTGGATATCCAAAGAATTTTCTACACTTTTAAACGCCGCGGAAAAGAACTCCTTTTGTGCGTGTTATACTATAAAAGAACATTATTAGAAAGCGGAAACGTTTTAATTATATATGTTCAGAGAACGGATAATTTTGTGTTGCGTTCACGTAATTAAGTTTAGTGCAATTATGAGATAGCGCATTATTTTTGGGAAAATAAGAACAAAATTAATATGCGAAAATATTCGCGGTCCAGAGATAATTTTACCTTCATTTTCCCCAGAAGAGGAAGAAGAAGTGGAGGCGATTCCTGGGACCTGGTTATAATTATGTTATAATTATGTTTTGCAAATCTGACAAGTTTTGTGCCATAAACCTAAAAGGCTATTATTTGCTATACCCCACCGAAAAAAAACAACCATTAATAAACGTATATACATAACACCCGAGGCATGCCGTCAGTTTTTTCTGTCAAGCCGTATGTAAAAGAGGTCTAGGCATTTTCCATCTATAGAACAGAATCAAAGAATATAAAAACTTGAAACGCAACGGGCAGAAAGTTATTAGTTTTCTCAAAATCGTCATTGATATTCTGCCACTCCGGTCTGTTTTTGTCCCTTTAGAATTGCACCTAGAATTAAACAAATATACTGAAAACTACTCAAATGTACAGAGAAAAGAAAGCTCTTTCAGTTATAACAGAAGATTTATGTCCAATTTTTAAAGAAGTAAAATAACTGGCACAAATTTCCCATCCTGATCTCAACTTCATCTTGAAGAAAAATAAAGGACGCAGATATTCGATGCCAAGATATATAAATAAAACGCTTTTTAACGAAGTAACTTGTTATGGAATTCTTTTAAATCAATATAAGGTATATACATTCGCAAATTTTGTTGTGGACGTTGATGAGTTCACACTTTTGGATGATCCTAAAACCATGACCCAAGCAGACAGCTGAATAAGAGATAATGTTTAAAAGCTCGTTATTTAGGTAAATGCTTTGCAGATATATCTTATTTTGCAGGTTTTTTAAGCACGTGTAATTGAATCTTTACTGGTGGTCAATCGACTGAGGCCAAGGAAAATCGCAAAGTGTAAATTGACATGCCAAGGAAGATGTGAAACTCTTCGCAATCGAAATCCCAAAACAATTAAAAAGGAAGGTGGCGGAAGTGTATTCCTCTTAGTGGACGAATAATGGTACGTTAACGATTGTACCTAACAATCCCATTAAAATATTTTAGTCAGTGACCGGAAAATCCGAACGTGTGCTTACGAAATATCTTACCCCTGTGATCTCCCAAAGAGACCAATTAAGCCGAAATGTGACTGCCTTAGTCCAAAGTAACTCAAGAAATGCATAAACGAAAGAAACAACCAGCAATTCTCGTTTAAACGTGCTGGAACATATACTCGAGATTTGGGCTGTTACTTAACAGCCATACCTTACATTCCACTTAATATGGACGCATATATATCCGAAAATTTTGCAAAAAGATTATTTTGCAACGTAATTTTTCTTGTGCTGCTTTACTTACTCAGTCGTTTTGCATCTATAGAATTCATCTACATGTCAAACGTAAGTTTAGCCAGTACGCCCCATTTCCACTTTGATAAAAAAGATGGCATTTCCATAAAAGTTTATGTTCCTTCATAAATCGCAATGTGCCCTATTGTGAAGAACAATGATTACTTTATTGTTATAATCCTTTGGGGGCTGCAGCTTGTCCAGCGTTTGAGTAACAGGCAGTTATTTGTAAAAATCCTTGGATTGCATGAGTTAGGTAACCTACTGTATTAAGTACAGTTCTGCGAATCCTGCAAACAAATTTCAGGACAAAATTTAACTTGGTAATTTAGCGTATATCTGGACAGGTTATCTTGATCAACTGAGTGGATTAAATACTGAGAAGGACTTTTGTTTGGAAAATAGCCCTCTTATTTTAAGTTATTGGGAGAAATACGCTTTCAATTTTGCAAAATCATGAGTATGTTTACATAAAAGAAATTGCCAATGCTATAAGGAAAGGCAGGACGAAACTGTATTCTAATATACAGTGTGCTGTGGAAGAATTCCATAATTAGTAAAAAAGCTGGAATATTAATCCCTTCCAGTACTGGAAAATTTTGTGCGAATTTGATCAAATGGAACTAAAGCGAAGTTTAAGGAATCGCATTTATTTTCAGAAACAAGCTGCAATAGAAGTTTTAAAAATTATATTAAGCTATTCTGTGACGTTTCAATGCAAAAAATGCAGTAACAAAAAGTTCTTTGTAGAACATTTTCTTTTACTGCACAGCTGGTCGTGCGCGTAAACAACGTTTCTACATAAAACTGCGGAGACAGCCAATAGAAGGTTTTAATGAATGTAAGTCATGTAGAAATATAGTTTTTTGTAAAAAAATAGGTTCCGCTCAAGCGTTATTTAGTAACAGAACAGACAGAAGAATAATAAGTTTTTCAAAAAATGGTCATATACATGGCCTGTTTTTTGCATTCGTCCGTTTATTGCGGATCTTGTAATAAATCTCCTTAAGCAAAAAATACTCCGTTATAAAGAGAAAGGTACTTTCTTTCATCTCCAGTCAAATTTAATCGTTTTCCTTCAGATACTTTAAAGAAATCGTCAAACGTCCCCAATTTCCCTGTGAGATTATCTTGGGAAAAGTTAATGTACGCAGAAGTTCGTCAGCTAAATATCCAATAAAAGCACTTTTTAAAGAGGTAACCTACAATGGAAACTGTTTTTATTATTCTTAGGAATAACAATATGCGTGGTATCTAGCAGACATGTTGTATGCTCGAAAATGTGGTTTGCAGTTTTGAAGCATTTCCAGATTTGACCAACATGGCAATGTGCATAGGAAATAATATCCAAAAGCTCGTTTTTTCGGTGAATGCTGTTTAGTTATATCTTATTGTAAAGGGTTTTATGTAAACGTCGAACAAACGGAAAATTAGTATAGTGATCCATGAATACACCAAAAATGCAGAAACGAAGAGAGAATTTATTCAATGATATTCAATAACTACAAATGTAATCATTCTCAAGTATGCAAAATATTTTGACTAAAGGCAAGTTCTTTTTGTATTAAGAAAGTCGTTGCTTTAAGTTTTATGCTTAAAAAACTATTTAAATTTATTTTTGTAATCAATAGTTATTTTTGACGTCTATACAAGCTGGGAATTATCGAGAAAATTTTATTTTTTTAACAAACACTTAGTACTTCTTATAGTTATTTTAAGTACTTAATATGCCTAATGCTGCTCATTATTATTGATTGGTTTTCGTAAATACGTTCCCGCTGGTATGGGAGAAATAATCAAGCATTTACAAATTTAGGAAATTTGCTTGCAGCACTCACAGAACCGTTGGTTTGTCTTTGAATGCACATTCCGAAAATTGTTTTCAAGCACATTGCCGATTGGCCAGATAAGCTACTCAATAGTTATAGTATTAGTAGTAGAGAGAATTTTTTATTTTAAGGTCATAACCAAAATCTCAGCCAAAATGGTTCCATTGACGGAGAGCAAGGCATAAGGTAAGGGCTCACGGTCAAAGGTCATAGAATACTCAGAGTCTAAAGGTTCACACGATATGCACATCTGCTGTTGAAGACAGGCTGGCTTTCAAATTCTCGATTAACGTTTCTTCAGACATGAAGTGGCGTGCTAGTAATGGAAGTACAGATTGCTGATATGTTGATGTACGACAGGGCATATTACGGAAACTTCGGCGCACAGTACGGGAAGACTTCGCAGCCATTAGTTCAGAGTGGAGAGGGTGAGCCACCTCACGAAGGATGCGATCAGCAAATAGTTAGACCATGTTAAAGTGTCATTCTATTTAAATGTCAGCTCTAAAACATAGGAATCACTGACAGCTGAAGAGGGCATTCGAACGATACGTTTAAAAATAACGAGGTCTTTTTTAAGTAAAGCTGGAAAATCTAAAACAGGCGTTTATGGCAGATTTATTGACCGCATTAAATTTCGTGACAGCTTTTTAGCTGCATCTTGTTGCTATATGATGATGATAACGAAAGGAACATAAAACAGTGACCAATAAGCAGGGTAATTGGAGGTTAACCACATGTTCAAGCTGCTTGCATAGGTTGGGTTTTTCCACCGTATGTAGGCAGCTTCCAAAGAGTGCAGACTTCGATTTATTCAGACCCGAACAAGTACTCGAAAAGCTTGACTTGGACAGAATGACCGCTGTCTAGTAGATACATGGTAATAGAAGACCGTGGTGCTCCGTCTTTTTGCTTGAACAGCCAGTTCGGCATGTGCTCAGCGGCCCTGGCTGCCATCTGCCTTGGCGTTTGCCCAATGTAATTGCATCCACAAGAACATGTGAATTTCTACACACAATTTGAAATGGTGTGCAATAGTAAAACCCCCTTTGCTTGTTTTACTGGAATGCTTTTAATGGGACTTAAGAAGACGAGTTTCACTGCGTTAAAGGCCATTTCTATGGTACAACGTATCCGTCGCTTGATTCTATTGGAAATGTCATCATCCTTAAGGGGTAAGTATATAATGACGGGCTTTTTGTAGCCGACTGTTCCAACAATTTTGGCCGTTGTAAATTGCTATACTTCTGAATAAAGCGTGCAGAAAAGCCACAATTGAGTAGTGCTGATTTGATGCAAGAAAGTTGATGGTACTTTCGGGGCCCCACAAAGCAGTCCTGTCTGCAATATGAATGCAAACGGTGGATGTAATATAAAGTTTACGGATTTAAAAAAAAAATCTTCAATATGAAGAGTAAACAGGAAGTTAGATGGCAGGGTAACATCAAGGTACCGGAAAGAAGAGCACTCACTGGGCAGAATGTTAGTGGTTTCAGGACTGGGAGGGGGTAATATTCGAAAAACTAGCAGAAGTAGCATTATTAATAGTATTAGTAATCGTAGTAATAGCAGCAGTTCTAGTAGACGATATAGTTGTAGCATTCTTAGCACTGGTAGTTGTAGCAACAATAGACGAAGTAGTAACGGTGATAATAGTAGTAGTGGTCGTTGACGTGGAATGATTAGCACAAGTAGTAGAAGCCGTAACAAGAGAAGTAATAATAGCAGCAGCCGAAGTGACTGAAGTAGTAACAGTAGTAGGAGTAATCGTATTAACAGCAGCAATAATAATACTTGTACCATCTGTAGCAGAAGTAGCATTGGTAATAATGTGTTAGAACGGCCCAACACGCGAGTCATCACTCGGACCGTCCTGAGTTTACGAGAACAGAGGAAGTCCACATGCCAGCGGAAGCTGGCAGAACAGGCCAAGACGCGTGGCCTTCAAAACCCGACACACGAGGACGCAAGCACAGCCACCGGCCGGGTTCTGAGGCCACGCCTGGCCAGGGGCAAAGTGCGCGCGCCAAGGGTCACACTGAGGACACCACATGATGGCTGCTCACATGGGCCACTAGCAGAGGGGCCAACCTGGAACAGAGGTCGTTGGTACTTAAATACGCTGCCACCGACACGAGATGGCACTCAGGTGCTGGGGACACGAGACTGTTACCGAGCCCTGCTGTTGGCCAAGACGGGACGACGACAGAACACAGCTGCTGGCAGACACAGGACGAGAGGCAGACACTACCAAGCTGCAGACAAGACCATGCTGCACAGGAGGACAAGCTGCCGGACGCACAGAGGACAGAGGGGGTGTACGAGCAGAACTAGTGACAGTAAACCATTATCGGCTATCCTATCTGCCTACCCTTCCTAACAGGCAACTGGGTCAACGCAGGCGCACCCATGTTTATAACATAACGATAGTAGCACTAGTCGTAGCAGTGGTAATATTTGTAGAATTATTGGCAGTACCACACAACGACGATGAGGAATGCGCAAATCAGCACCACGGTACTGTAAACAGAGCCTTGCGTGTAATGTGAACTTGCCCGGGTGAAACCGAATCTAATGCACGATAATGTAGTGAAAGGCCCTGACCAAAAATGTGCGTTTAATGAGCAGGTGAGCAAACTAAATTGGTATGCGTTCACAGGTAAATGCACAAGTGGTTTCTCCAATGAATTTACAATTTCGCGTTCTATAGGTTTTTGTCATAAAAAGTTGATCAAGCTGCGGGAAAATTTGTTTATTGTTTTGAGCATCCAAACTCGTAAATGAGTGCATCATCAGAGGTATTAGCAGCAACAACAAAGAGGGGCTTTTATTGGAAGTATAAACCAATCAACTGTCAGTGGTCTACGCCTGACGCTGACTGCGCAGGGTTCTGTACGCCGGCGCCAAATCTATATATCGGTTGATTGAGTTCCTCTCCATGAACCAGGCATCAATCCGTTCTCGGCTTGTCTTATTTTCGATGTGGGCGAGTATCTTGATGGTTGCGAAGTTGAACTCACGGCCCGTTTAACAGGCGTGAGCAGCAATTTGCGATAATTCGTCACCTCGTCATACAGCCAGTTTATGTTCATATATGCGTGATCCGAGCATGCCTTCGGTTTGAAGCGGATAATTGCAAGGACAGCTAAAGTCTGAGATACGATATGTTACTCAGATTTTTTGCGATTTTGGGATAAAGCCGGTCTTATTTTTAATCCACCTGTTGTGCATGGTAGCTTTGGGTCGGTGTGCAATTCCAACACCTAATACAGCAGCGATGTGCCCAGTCTCTGCTGAGATGTCTTTGATGCATGGCAGAGCATGTCATAGCCTCCTAGGTGTTTCTGCTTGGGTACTATGGAGCCGAAAGCGTACGCATCGACCTATAAATGTCTTCAGGTAGTCATTCGGCATAATCTGCTTTCGGAGATGTTGGGCCTCGCGTTCGTTTTTTTCGACCTACTACAAAAAGTCTGAGCCCATTTGAGGAGCGTTCTCACACAGCTTCGTTTGCGCGCAACCAGAAAGTCGCCCCAAAAATCAGGAAATCGTGTTTTGTTCGTTGCCGTCCTGTAAACCATCGTGTTAATTTCATCGTTGGTTTCTTTTTGTTTGTAGGCCTTTTATGCTCCCCTCCACTTAGGAGAATAGTTAGAAAAAGATCTGAGATTAGGGGTAACTTCTACAGTTGTCAGTCTTCTCGACAAGCACAAATTAGGAGCGAATTTTATCTTAACACGCATACTCCCAGTTTTGTCTTTAGTTACCTTGCCGATAAGCGAGCTTACCTGCTAAATAGTAGTAATAGTAGTAGTAGTAAAAGTAGATGTAGTAGCAGCAGTGGCAGTAATCGTATTAGTAGCAGCAGTACTACTAATAGTAGTAGTTATAGCATTATAAGCACTAGTAGTAGCAACAGCAATCATACTAGTAGTGGTACTATTTGCAGAATTATTAGCAAAAGGAACAATAGCAGCAGCAGTAACAGTAGTAGGGGTAATACCAGCAGCATTGTTAGCAATAGTAGTAATCGTAGCAGCAGTCGTAGTATCGAAAAGCGTTAAGGCTATTTAAATTTAACCCTAACGGCTACGATCTTCCAGGCCCTTGGTTCCTTTAAGTGCGTTGAGAAGACGGTGGGATGGTCAGAGTGTGACGAACAATATATTGTGTGCAGAAGCCTTAGGAGAGAGTTGCCACTCGGTCTGGCATGGCATTCGGTCGTGGAGTCCTCACAGCGGCGCCGCCTACGTCCGCATCCTGAGGTGCGGAACCCCGAGTGTCCGTCAGCGCGGAAATTATCAGTGCGAGCATTGTACGAATCAGCTTCAGGGTGCTGATTGGTTGGACGGTGCGAGGGCAGACACCGGCGTGGGCGGTCCGTGTCTCGCGCGTCAGTTTATGGCTGGTCGGAGGCATGCCGTAAAGTGCATTCGCTCAAGGTCCTGCGCTCTGAGTAACCTTGTCTGTGACGTCAAGATTGAGGAGGGCGTCGGACAGCAGCGACCATTACAAAAGTAATGCCAGTAACAGTAATAGTACGCATAGTAGTAGTAAGGAAAGTATTAGTAGACGCATCAGCAGCAGTAATACCTGTAGTGTTATAAGGGGTAGTAACAGTATCAAGAGTAGTCGTAATAGCAGCGGTAGCAGTAGTAGTATAAACAGCAGTAATACTGGTAGTAGCAAATAAACTTGCACGTTTGTGTAGTTTTGCTGCAGACAGTCAGCCTAGGATAGGCATTAATTCCACAGGGATCACGAGCCAGCTCGCGTCATCTCGGATCAGCCCACTGAAGCCGAAGCTATTACATGATCATCCGGTTAAAGGCACAAACCGCAAATTTCTGTTCAATAAACAGGTAAGCACACTTATTCGACATGCGTTCACAGGTACGTACACATTTGGTTCCTCTTTGGTTGGCTTTCCCCTTTATGTCCCAGTCCCCTTAGACGAATATTTCAGATTGTAGGTAACTTCTACAGCTGTCAGCCTTCATGACAAACACCAAGTAGGCGGGAGGTTTATCTTTAAACACGCATTCCGAAAATCGCGTTCAAGTTCATTGCCGAGTGGCGCGATTAGCTATTCAAGACTTTAACCACCTGAGTGAGCAAAGGTGATTTCTGAGGCGAATAACAGCAGTCCCTCACCTGACCGTTTTCAAAACCAAAAAAAACTCTTGCGTAAAGTGACTGCTCGGCTATTCATGTCTCTGATGGCGAATCCGCGACGGGTATCGAAGCGTCAGACGAATAAACATAGGCCCAGCGATCGAGTCTTCTTCTTCTCGGCCGCCGTATGTACCTACACAGGGCGGTGCAGGAAGAGTGACTTGCGCCTGGATTTTACTAAGAGAAAGGCTTGTGGTGGCCCTCAGCTCAGCACCAGCATCACTGACTCATGTTTCCTTCACCGAACAGTTATCGATCGTGCCAACTATCTGCACGAGTGACCGCTCGCCCCTCGCGGGATGAACTATGTATTACACGACACGACACTGTGCAGTTCGCTTATTGGCTACTTTCGTGAGAGGTCTATCCATGCTTTTCTTTTTCACATATTTCTTTAGTGTGACTGAGTTTATTATATTATTTAATTTAGAAATGCTGACGATAAATATTCTTTAGGGTATCATTTCCTTCAGTGTAACTTAACTGAGTAAGGAAAACTCAAAGATAGGGGTGCAGGAAATAAAACCCAAAAACCAATTACGAATCATCGACGATTTCCTTTTAAGTGATCACTGATTTTATTAAGGATGCCTTTATTGTACTTCTATTAATAAGAAGGCCACACTACCATTTTCCATGGACTGACTTTTCGCGATTTTCCCTTGTTTTTGCTGAGAGCCCGAAAAGTCATTCCACCGAAAATGGAAGTGTGGCCCTCTTACCAATAAAGAAAATACACTTGCATTAAAAAAACGATGATTTGACTTCAGGATCACCAATTGGTTTATCCGTTGCACTTGGTGCACATTGATTTGCGCATGCACCCCAAACTGTTAAAGTAGATTAGAAATCAAGCTTCAACCTATATATTAAACGTAAGTAGATAAAAAGAAGGCAAAGAAAACTCCATACAATGATATAATATAAAAAAATATGTGGCTAAAAATGTCAGGCTTCTGGAAGAAGTAGCTAGTCAGTGAAGAGCATTTTTTCGTGCGTCTGATAGATAGTTCATCCCGCCCCTCGCTCCTTGTCGAGGCAACCGCATTGTCCGCCTCTCGGTGACGTGATGCCTCAAGGTCACGTTGATGCCTTGCCTGTGGCCTAGCGAGCTGGCACCTTCTCCTGATTGGCTGGACGACGTGTCCGGATACCGTTAGCCTGCGCAGAGGCACAGAGCACACACATCAACTGACTTGTTTATCGCGAGCCAATCTTTTCTGCAGAGCATTGCATCAGGCCCTTTCTACGGTACACTGTCTCCAACCCAATTGGTCTTACTGAATTCTGACTGGGGGAACCTTCTGCAGTCGACAATCACTCCTGTGGCGCCCCCTCTTCGTTCTTCAATGCCCGCGGCCCTCAACGTCATGTCTTCGCAGGGGAGTGTTCACATTTGTTGACCTGAAGACCCCTTGACCGATATTCATGCACCCACACACGTAATCCATACCCGCGCACACAAGCACGTATACGCGTGCCAGCTAGTTGCGGTTTCTCAAACACACCCAAACCGCGGCCACGCTGCAGGGGGCCTTTGTAGGCAACATCCCCTCGGGCAGTTTCAACACACCAATAACAGTCATGTAAAAGCAACGGTCATAACCCCACACAACACACAGTCGACTTTCTCCGGTCTGGCTGGACGCAGTCAACCTTAGCCCTTTCTTCGCCAGTAGTCACTGTCACCTGAGACAGCAATTGGGAGCGCTGTACACAATAAACCACCCCTTCTGGTAACTTCTGCCTTTTGACTTCCAACCTGGGATTTGACCTGATGATTTAAGTGGTTTGAGTGAAAGCACTACTCTAACCCCCACACTTTCGAGCATCGCCAACAGCGGCACAGCGTCTAATAGTATAGACATGCGTAGGGACAACTCAATCCCGATCAATTACATGCGCTCTCTTCCGGTTTCCCGGGTTCTTGACCTGGTCATGATTATGCACCCTAGGAGAGCGTAGAGTAGATGCACTGTAAGTCAACTACTGCTATTATCGGTGGATTCCACACAAGCGGTAAAGTTGGGTGGGTAAAATCGATGCCAGTGTTATTAACTTCACGGCGTAAAACGCGGCGTTTGTAGCTCAAATGGTAGAGAATTGGCTTCGCGTCACGACCTTCCCTACTACTTGTGCTGCATCCACCTAGCTGCCTAGCTGCTGGCTACCTGGCGCGTCCACAGGTGGCGGATAGTGGCATGGCCTTCAATGAAAGTTAGCTGCGAAACAAGCAGGTTCCCGGGTCTGGCGAATAAGCAGTCGCGGACACAACATCGGCAGTGTTACCAGGGCGCGGAGGACTGAGGTCTGGCGCACCGATTGCCTTATAAAATGCCGCAAGTCCCAATGACGAACAAGTGCCACGGTGAGTGTGAACACCCATTAAATAGGTTTGCTTGCCATCACTGCCTTGTGGTTAGGTTATTGAGACAAAGGGATAGAGGAGGCAACCTTGAACAAAGAATCCGAGCAGCTGTTCAGAACCCGCCTGCATTCAGTATCCCCAAGCAACCTCATGACATGTTTTACTCTTTTTTAAAAATAATCCCACAACCAAATCACCTAGTTTTCCACAACTGGGTCGAAAGAATTATTCAAGTCGGCTTAGCTCCCCGCCCCCTACTAAAATAATAGGTGTTAAACGCATCAGTGGGAGAATCCAGCACCACCAAAACAATGAGAAGTTGATGCAAAAATAGGCATAAACTTTGGTGTGGTCGTTCAGATTTATTTAAAGCAACGTTTCCCTGATGCAAATTTAAATATGGCAATAGCAGCACAATGATTTATTGGATCCATATCATTTCGAGAGAGCTCGTCAGTTTTCACCTCTCATTACTTAACATGAATCACAAAAGAGAAGATACGCAATGAATTCATACAGAAAAATCGATATAAACACAAGGTCATAAGAAGTGGCAAAGTGGCTAATCGATAACATGAGAAGTTCAAACGCTATGGTCAGCAAAAATAACAGGGAAAAACACCTGAAGTAACAACTTCGGAGGAAAAATGTATAAACAGTGAGCCAATGTTACCAAGGCAAAGTTAGGTTCACTACATGCTCCAACTGTTTACATAGGTCGGGTTTCACCCGCCGTATGTAGGCTGCCTCCAGGTAGCGTAAAGTGCGAGTTGTTCCTGCTCGAACAAGTACTCGGGAGAACGTTTTGGGGTCAACAGAATGGCCCGAGTCTGACAGATGTTCAGTAATTGAGGACCGGGGAATTCTGTTTTCTTGTTTCATCAGCCAGCTAGGTAAATGTTCCTTAGCTCTGGTGGCCAATTGCCTCTGCGTTCGCCCTATGTACTTGCATCCGCAAGTACATGTAAATTCATAAATGCAGTTTGAAGTGGCGTGCAATGGCATAGCATCCTTCACATGAGGAACTGGTAAAGGTTTTGTCGGATTGCAAATTATCAGAACAGCAGCATAGTACGTCCTTTGAATGGCATTGAGAAGGCATCTTTCGATGGTGTTTAACATGTTGTCGCCCTTAAATGGTAAGGAAATGAAGACGGGCTTTTTTGGTGCTAATTGTTGAGTCAATTTAGGTCTTAGAGGTTTATTGTATTTGTTTATAAATTGA
>JAYGXS010000008.1:2684252-2698405 GCA_036362985.1 Ligula intestinalis | reverse complement strand
TCAATTTATAAACAAATACAATAAACCTCTAAGACCTAAATTGACTCAACAATTAGCACCAAAAAAGCCCGTCTTCATTTCCTTACCATTTAAGGGCGACAACATGTTAAACACCATCAAAAGACGCCTTCTCAATGCCATTCAAAGGACGTACTATGCTGCTGATCTGATAATTTGCAATCCGACAAAACCTTTACCAGTTCCTCATGCGAAGGATGCCATGCCGTTGCACGCCACTTCAAACTGCATTTATGAATTTACCTGTACTTGCGGATGCAAGTACATAGGGCGAACGCAGAGGCAATTGGCCACCAGAGCTAAGGAACATTTACCTAGCTGGCTGATGAAACAAGAAAACAGAATTCCCCGGTCCTCAATTACTGAACATCTGTCAGACTCGGGCCATTCTGTTGACCCCAAAACGTTCTTCCGAGTACTTGTTCGAGCACGAACAACTCGCACTTTACGCTACCTGGAGGCAGCCTACATATGGCGGGTGAAACCCGACCTATGTAAACAGTTGGAGCATGTAGTGAACCTAACTTTGCCTTGGTAACATTGGCTCACTGTTTATACATTTTTCCTCCGAAGTTGTTACCTCAGGTGTTGTTCCCTGTTATTTTTGCTGAACATAGCGTTTGAACTTCTCATGTTATCGATTAGCCACTTTGCCACTTCTTATGACCTTGTGTTTATATAGATTTTTCTGCATGAATTCATTGTGTATCTTCTCTTTTGTGATTCACATTAAGTAATGAGAGGCAGCAACTGAGGAGCTCTCTCGAAATGATATGGATCCAATAAATCATTTTGCTGTTCAGATTTATGCTTCTACACATTTCCTGCACTGCTTATCCTAATGCCCGACTTGTAACGCCCTTAATAACATGGGTCCTGTACGATAGAATTCTGGGGGTTTGGGTCATATTTGGTTCACTACTTAACCTACCATTGCCGCTTAATGTTATAGCTCATGACGGCTCATGGCGGATTTTAGGGCTAATGTTAACGTTAGGAAACGGAAATGCGTACTCTGCTTTGGATTAGAGCGTAGAGCTACCTTTATTACTTAGGCGAGAAGCTCCCATACTCATGGTCTCTTTATGGGATCATATGAGTAATCCTTGAGAAGAAGAAAAAGCAGAAGAAGAGGAAGAAGAAGAAGAAGTAAAAGAATACTCAATCACTGTGACAATGCTTTTATTCGCCTGACGTTTCGATATCCGTCGCAGATTCGTCATCAGAGACATAGTCAGAGAGCAATAGCAGATAGGGTAGCATATGCACAGGAGTTTGCAGTATTTATAGGATACAGCAATTACCGCAAGAATATGACGAAAATTAACGGTACTTCTCTGTTTGAGTGTTGGCGGTCTGTTTTACGGCGTGCGGGCTCTGACCTACTGACCTTTTATCACGCGTGGTGGACTCGGGCCCGGTTCTGGTACAGGATGAGGCGGTGGCCTGTCCGTTCCCCAAACGGCGACTTGCCTTGGCCAAATTGAGTCGCAGCACCGAATAAGGATTGGGCAAATCTTTGCACTTGTTTATGGATTGAGAGCCTATGAACCATGACTCAAGTAATTATTAACTCACCCGAATGTCACCTCTTGCGATAATATCGGCCGCATCTGAACTTATCAGAGTGAAACCGAATCTAATGCACGATAATGTAGTGAAAAACCCTCACCAAAAATGTGCGTTTAATGAGCAAGTGAGCAGACTAAATTGCCATACGTTCACAGGTAAATGCACATGCGATTTCTCGAATGAGTTTAGAATTTCGCGTTCTATATGCTTTTGTCCTAAAAAAGCTGATCAAGCTCCGGAAAAGTTTTTTTATTGTTCTGAGCATCAAAACTCGCTTATGAGTGTATCGTCAGAGGTACCAGCAGCAATAGCAAAAAGGGGCTGTTATTGGGGCTATAAACAAATCAACTGTCATTGGCCTACGCCATGCGCTGACTGCGCAGGGTTCTGTACGCCGGCGCTAAATCTATATATAAGTTGATTGAGTTCCTCTCCATGGACCAGGCATCAATCAGTTTTCGGGTCGGCTTGTTCTCGGCGTGGGTGAGTATCTTGATGGCTGTGAAGTTGAACTCATTGCCCGTTCAACAGGCGTGAGCAGCAATTTGCGATAATTCGTCACCTCTTCATACAGCCAGTTCATGTTCATCTGTCCCTTATGCAGTGTCATGCTACCCGCCTTCTGAAGCAGAAATCGCTGATGCCATAAAAAGGCTGCGCATCAATAAGGCACCTGGAGAGGACGGCATACCCACTGTAATCTACAAGTCTTGTGCTGACCCTCTGGTGCCTTGGCTCTATGAAGTGATTGGACAAGCGTGGAGAGACGAGACCTTTCCTGATGACTGGGGCTCAGGCATCCTTGTGCCGCTGTAGGAGCCTGCCACGGACTCTGCCTTCGCCCTGCCAGAGCTTACAACCGTGATTAGTCATCTACCCCGCGTATTATCGACCCGCTGGCACCTACACTCATAGGTAATCGATAATTCCGCCTCATCTAATTGGCAAAAGATGTTTGATTACGCTTCCACGGTCCGTCAGGCAAGGCGCAACTCACTCGGACTTTCGCCCAGGTGCGCAGCGGACGCGAGGCTGCGGCGCTCTCTCGCTCTCCCTCGCGCTCCTCATCGTCGAACACCACGTCAGACCGAGTCAACCTTCTTATGAACTATTCAACTCATTCTGTACACAATATATTGTTCCTACTACTCTGGCTTTTCAAGACTTCTCTCTTCTTCTAACGAACCGGGCCTGGAAGATCGCAGTAGCTAGGGCTCAACCGGCTAAACCTTAACTCCTTTGCAATAATGTTGACTGCCCGACGTGATTTGAACTGTCAACTTGAGAATTGTCATCATTTCGCCGCACTGCTGCCACGTGTTCGGCAATTCGCGTCTTGAGAAGCCTACCGGTTTCTCTGACAAAGTTGCTTCGCCCGCAACTGCACCAGATCTTGTACACGACTCCAGATGTTTCTTGCCGTGGCAGTGGGTCTTTTGGCTTCATTATCTGACGCCTTATGGTTGCTTCCGGCCTGTGTGCGACTCCAACTCTAAGTGGTGCAAGAAGGCGGCCGATAGCCTCCAAGTCGTTTTTGACGTACGGTATCACTTGCCAAAATGTTGGGACTCCCAGGAGTCGCATGTTTGCTTGTAGTGGCACGGCATATTTATCCCGTAATTTGACAGTCTTCCAAGCTACGATTTTTAGCGTATTCTGATAACTTCAAGCGCTTCAAATTTGGTAACGGTGAAGCCAAACGCTCTGGGCCATTTCTCCTCAGCATCAGACCACCGTTCGAGCCGGTCACTTGGCAGAAGCGGGGTGAGCCTTTCGTATCACAGATGATCCAACTCATGTAAGATCCTGATCGTAATTGAAATGGATAATGTAGCGTCCATTTACCTTTGCATAATTATATTACTTCCAGACAGGCGGAGTCATGTGCACTCCCGGCTTTGTTCCACGAAAGTCAAAATTCCGCGCAGCAAAAATCGATAATGTCTCTGGTTTGAACTAGCCGCCGTCGAAAGGCACACGTGCTCACCACCTGTACGTCAGTCTGGACACTGGAGTCACAAAGCAACGATAAAACTTGCAGAAAATCACTGCAAAATGGGCTCCTGCTCCCAGGATTCAATTTACCCCCCACCCGGAGGTGATTCACGACGCCTACCGCGCAACAGGAAGCTGCCAGAATTGCGAGTCCCACCAAGAAAGGAAATTTTAAAACCAATTTGTCCCAGATTACAAGAGCCAGGCGAATCCTTCCCCACTTTAAAACCTCCAAAGCCGTCAAAGAATCGAAGCTTTCAACAGGACCACTGGAAAACACTGTTTCGGGAGAAGTCGAAACTCGACAGCACCTTGGTCTTGCCCAAACTCAATTGCAATCGTCGTAACTCGACTACTACTATTCTGTGCAACTCTGGAGCAGGGGATATACTGCCGCAGGTAGCTGGACCTTCCAACTGGAGAGGTCAGGATGCTGTTTTCTTAAAAAGAGCGAGTAAAACGAAAACTGGCAAAAAGAAGACCAGCGCCAAGAACGATATATATAAGAACAACTGGGAAGAATTTTAGGCCTTTAAAGCAGCGGCTTGTAGTGTTAACTGTGCATTTCAAGGAGTGTACATACACTCGCGGACGGTGAGGTAGAGACATCCACAGTAGGTTTCTAAGAAGCTTGCTTATTAAGAAGTTTCTACAGAACCAGAAGAAGAAAAAAAGAAAACAACATAAGAGTCTCTAAGGGGGAGCCCTCTGTTGGCGTATCGTTCCACGTCTCATACAGGAACGTAGCATCGTTCAGATGAACGAAAGCCAACTTTCGTGCTCTGAGGAATACCTATTAAGGAAGTGGTGCTTTGTAAAATGAAGACACTTTGTATTCAAAACTCCTTCATTCTTCTGATAATGTTTTTGTCCGGTAGGTTCTCGTTCATACTATATGCCTTCCTCCGGGTAACAAACGTATGTTCCCCATATCTCTCTGTTGAGCCCTTAGTGCTTGGCTTAGCTGTAAGCTCGTGCGGACACGTCCCATAAAAGACGTCATTTCGTCTAATTATTAGTAAAATTTCACAGCCTCTACTATCTATTGACACTGAAGACATCTAATAAGCCCAACATCTGCGACGCTTTTAGGAGTCTGTGAAAGTTGGGTAGTATAACAGGCCACCATGTCAACAACAGACTTGCTCAGTTCTTTGGTACCTAAGCATTTTGAGGTCACAGAAAGGTGAAATTACCTTCCCCCCATAGAGTCAGACCAATTTTTAATCGTGAAAATTTCCAAATATGTTTGCATTCGGTTCCATCTTATAATTGGAGATAACATACCACAGCAGGTTTCTCCTGTCATCACACACTGCATTGTTCTAAAACTGGTAAACCAAAACTGGTAAATAGACATTGGCCAAATGGAGGAAATATTCGCAGTGAAAAAAACTGTCGGTCAGTAAGAACCCTGAGTTGTGCCGTCCCAAATCAATCATCAGGAGATAATTTGCGTAAATATCCTCTGTTGAATGGTTGTACGTGAATAGCAACGGCTTCAGTTGTTCCGCATGTGAACTGAAATTGTGCGCTGCGCTTGGTGCCACGGACTACACTTACCTAACTCCAGAACGTTAAGTTGGACGTCAAATAGGTTGAAGTAGACAATCGCCTAACCAAAATTTCGATTTATCGGGAATTTCAAAAAACCTACTATTTGAACATCGGGTTTTTCCGAAATAAGTTGAACGATAATACAGATTAGGAAAATTTACCGATATAAATTAACAACATTTCTAAATACAATAAAATGAACATGTATATAGCAGTTATTAACGTATGTTCCACTGCGTGTCCTAATTCCCTATCCACAAAACACGCTGGGAGTAGGAATTAATGAGGGGAGTACATAAGCTACTGTTGCCTTAAAATTGGATAGCCTCTACCATCTATTGACCCTAAAGACGTCTACTTGGCTCAACATCTGATAAGCTAATAGTAGCCAATGAAAATTGGGTTCTATAAAGGGCCACCATTTCAACAACAGACTTGTTCAGTTTTTTGGTACTTCAGTATCTCGAGGTCACATAAAGGTAAAATTACTCCTCCTAAAGTCAGGCCAATCGTTAATTGTGCAAATGTCCCAATATTTTTGCTTTCGGTTCCATCTTATGAATGGAGATAAGATAGCACAGCAGGTTCGTCCTGTCATCGCACTTTTCCCTTTTACAAAACTGGTAAACTGCAACTCGTAAATAAACATTGGCCAAATGGAAAAAATGTTCTAAGCGGAGAAAAATCTGTCGGTCAGTAAGAATCCAGAGCTGTGCCTTCCCAAATCAAATATTAGGAGATAATCTGTGTAAACATCCTTTGTTGAATGGTTGGAAGTGAATATCAACGAGAGTCAGTGCCCAGGGACAAAGGTTGCTTGGAATTGGTGGTGGCAGGCTCGAATAGCTGTGGGCATGCGCAATCACGTTTCTCTCTTTCCTTTGTATCTCAATCGAGTTAAAAACGGCCTACTATCAGTTAATCGATACTGAGGTATGTTCTGAAAACAGGTCTCTGGGTTGAATATGATCTCGATTGAATTTATGCAACGTCAAACTCTAGAGCGTTGGCAGTACCGCCGCCTTTCCCCTTGCTGGCATGACTTCGAACCCCACTGGAATCACTGCATTTTTTGCATTTAGATAAAAGGGATCCTTTATAGCTACAAAATCCCCTAATGATTATTTAAGATGCATGAAACTATTTCTAGTCACGCCTGTTCTTGAACAGCCTGGTAGTGTGCAGTAAATAGCTAAGCCTGCTTATTGTTGATAGTGAACACGCATGAACTGATTTAGCTTACAAAAAAGAACAATACAGAAATTGGTGCTCTGAATAGTCTGTCGTCATCATTTTTCCCAACAGCTAAACTACATGTTTACCGAAAGTAGAAGGTATGTGTCAATTATTTGCTTCTTAAATTATAAAAGTAGATACATTAATGTGCTCGATTTTGATCGGACCAACTCACCGTACGGTACGGCTCGCTATGTCAGTGTGAGTTACAATCGCTTGTTATAATAACAAGGGTCATGGTACTGCAACCTTAAAGAGACAGTCAGTCCCTCGTTAGTTGCGACAAGGAATTGTCCTATAGATACACCTTATTTGTGGGTTTTTCTTGGTGCACTGGGACTACCGAATTTCTCCCATTTAGATAAAGTGGATCCTTCATAGCCACCAAAATCCCCCAATGATTAGTTGAGATGCACGTAGACACTTACTGGTCACACCTGTTCTTGGAGAGCCTGCTAATGTGTAGAAATAGCTAAGCCTGATTTATGTTGACGGTGAACATGCATATGGAGGTGTGCAGCATCGAATGTAGTCAATATGACAGGTTTGAATAATATTACATCGTTTAATATCCGCTTTTAGGAGGAACCGTTGTGGCTTTCAAAATACAATTCAGAAATTAGTGCTGTGATGAGGCCGTTCTCGTCCTATTTTCTAATGGACGAACTGCATATCTACAGAATGTGAAATATAGCTGTCAATTATTTGCTACTTAAATTGTAAAAGTAGACAGTTTAATGCCTTATAGTTTGCTCGGACGAGTCCCTGTACGGCTTAGCGGATCAGTCCGACCTACAGTCGCTTGTTCTAAGAAAAAAAGTTGGTCCATTTGCGTAACTTGACTAGCTGGGGAAACTAACCTCGCCAAAACATGTACTTTAACGTCATTCAATACCTTCTGGTTTCAGCATTATTAGAACAGTCCAGTTCACTGTGCAGTAGCTTACCGGGGAGGTCGACAACGGATGCCAGATAGTATGCAGACAGTTTTTATCAAGCTCTGCACAAAGAGGTTACTTGTGTTGTCTATAAAAAATTTCATAGCCGTTAGAAGCTTTCGAAAATCACACAATCCGCCCAAATGTGGTATTACAATTATCACTACTGTTGCCCTAATCAAATTCAGTTTATTGAGGGAAAGATAGGCGAATGCCTTTGAACTCCCTGTTGGTAACAGGATGATCTGAAATAAGTTGATACAAATGAAAAATTTAAAATTTACGACAGTTACATGTTCCGGGAAGACAGTCTTCATAAAAATATGACAGAAAAATATATGACTAATCGCAAATAGCAAGTAGTATAATTTGATGCAGTGGATGTGATAAACAATGTGATTCATTTGTAAGTGAATCATCGGAATCTGATGGAGGAGTTTTCACCTTCAATGCGTTTGCACTTGCTACATGTCCAGTATACTCTTAAATGCATGGACACAAGTGGAGAGGACAACCTCTTCTGGAAAAGCGTTCCACGCTGAAACTACTCTGTTGGTAAAGAAAAATTTTCTTCCGTCGATCCTTGCTTTGCCCGGACGAAGTTCAAGGGAATGCCTGCAAATAACGAGCCTTGTCCTGTAAAATGAAGCTTTTTAAATTTTTGGAAGAAATCCCGCACCATAGCCACTACCAAGTATGGTATAAATATATATGTGCTTCGCTGATTTAGTAGAGAACCCAGGAGTGGATCCGACAAAGACAACGGAGTGGCCGTTTCTGGCTTCTTTGCCGTCATCGACCAGTCATGACCAATCTCAGGGGTTGGAACCTTCGAGATTCGAACGCGGGACCTTCGGACATTGAGTTTAACACTCTATCTGGCAGTATTTATTTTGATTATTTCTTATCAATAATCTTTCCCCTCAAAATGTTCCAAGGCTAGTCTGATGATGATAAAAAACAGTAGACCTACAAAACCTGCTGCATAAATATAAGTAAATTGCTCCCATCATGCGTTAACAATGGTTCTATAATACAGAATGTGTCAGCGCGCCTTCCTTAATTATGTTGCTGAACTTCTGGACGATGGGATCGCTCTTTGCACAGTCTACATTAACTTCGGTAAAATTTTCTGCCGTGTAAGCAATCAGCTCCGTCTCTTTGAGTTTGCAAAGATAACTCTAATTGACAGCGTGTTATACCATGTGTCCACCACAGCCCCGCAGGGTTACTTAATTAAACACGAATTTGCGTGCTCCGTCCTTGTTCCCGATAATTGTTTCTTCCAATAAAAAAGGGCAAAAAGGCCCCAGTTGGTTGTCAGAGTTACTATTGGTCGCATGAGAGCAAACAGGCCCGAAACGGTTCTGTACCAACCTACTCATAGGCCCCATCATCCCCCTCTACCATAACAGCTTCGGCCTGGCTGATGGGCACCTATTCGTGATGCCCACTACTCATACGGAGGTTGTTTGCTTCACGAAGCCGACAGATTGGCATGCGTCCATTGCTGACTCGTTTTCGACACAGGCTCACGATACGAAGAAAAGGGGACAAAAAACGATTTTCAAACTTTCGCTTGATGGCATCGGATGGACACTCTTAACTCATTTTGCACCAAAGATTCGATGCTGGAAGCGAATCCTACAAACATCCAGTCCATAAACCTACTGGTGGTCATGCATTCTTTTTGGTCACAGACAGAGGGCAGACATCCCAAAAATGTTATTTGAAGGAAAGCGTCCTTTACGAAATAGGGTACCCTTATTGAGTAAATCTGCATTTGCACATCTTCTCAAGTCCAACGAAAACCTGGGGATCAAGTGCCGAAAGTTTATAAAATAAAAGCAACCTAATTTTCCCAACAAACGCCTTCTTTCAAAAGACATGGTCATGAACCGTTCAGACAGTGCAAACTCATTCTGAATACAACCATTTATTCCACCTCCACCAAACCGAACGAGTAAATTCGCCCTAAGAAACTCGGGAAAGTAGAACTTATCAAGTAAAATTTTAATTGCATGAAAATCGTCATTCCGAAACACAGTTTCAATTAAACGCATCTCATGACAATTTCGTGACGCCCGGATGCGCCTCCCTCGGACCGTTTTCAAACCCGTACTTCGTAAATATTACCGCTTGAGTAGCAATGCAGTACGCAGGTTTCCAGCACTTTTCCCTGTCCGCATACATTAAAGTATAATTTAAAGAAATCCCAGTCAAAATAACCTTTCCTGCGCTCATTTGGTAGCAAAATACGTCCTGTTCCAATCTCATACTCAAAACTTTCCAACTCCGAGTAAATTCGAGTTCGATCTGCCGTTGTATTCGCATTCAGGGTTCAAGGTTTACAATCTATATGCGTTCTACGCATGGGAAGTCCTCGATTAATCTAAGCTTTGGGCCCCATTTAATGCAAATGCACGAACTCCATGCAAAAATCCTCGTGGCGCTGAAACCGTGTCCCCACAAGCTATTCTGCGTTAAAAAAGAACGATTATAAAAAAAGGCATGACTTGATTAATTAAGTATCGTTTTTTAGCCCGTGGGTCTTGGGCCGACTCGAAAGACAGGGGTTGCCCAACGCACGTGGTAGATATTGACTTCAGCAAAGCGTTCGACCGGGTTTCTCACAAATTGATAGTACACAAGTTAGCAACTTTTAGTATTGTGGCAACATTCTGAACTGGATCCGGGCATATTTGGGTGATAGGACACGGAGTGTCAGTGTCGGCGGTGCATTGTCTTCTGCGGAGGTCGCATCATCTGGGAGTCCTCAAGGACCCATTTATGGCCCCACTTTTTTCTCCATCTACGTTCAGGATCTGATACAATGCCTATCCTCACCGTTCATCTTGCACGCCGACGACCTGAAAATATGACGCGAGGTCACAAGTGCTAACCATTAAGCTGCCCTGCAACAGAACCTCATTCAGTTAACCTTTTTGGCTTCAAGTAATCAATTGCCGGTCAATGCTGAAAAATCGGCGTTCATGACAATCGGATGTACTGATGTCGTAACCTCATATTCGCTCGATGATGTCCCACTCCGGCAAGCCAAGGAATTCCGCAACCTCAGAGACATGATCCAAGACAATCTGAAAACAAACTGTCACACAGCCAAAATTCGAGCGGCTGGGCTTAGGCCTTTATGGATGTTGAGAAGGACCTTTTCTTTGCGGTTTCGCGCCATATATAAAAACTGTTTTCTATCTATGATCGGCCTACCATCGAGTTCGCGGGCCCGGCCTAAATTTCCTTGCTACGCAGGAGAAATAATCGCACTTGAGTCGGTGCAATGACTGGGTTCTAGGATGGTTCCACAACTCCGTGGCCTTTCATATGAATCACGTCTCCAAAGTTTACAATTTTTTCGCTGGAGTATCGTCGTCATCGTCGAGAAGACCTTATTTCTCTGTTCCGCATGGTTGCTCAAACACTTCCCAGAGTTGTATTGGATTATCATCCGAAATTACGACGCTCGCACCCGAGGCCACCCCGTTCGCCTAGTCCAGCAACGCTCAGACCATCTGCCGCAGAACTACCGGTTTTCCCGTCGGGTCATCAAAGACTGGAACTCGCTGAGTAAGGATATCATCTAAGCAAAGTCGGTGCCCGGTTTCAAAAGACGTCTTGATGCCTTTTTGTTATGGCTGCGGATGAAAACATCTACTCAACCGGTCAGCGGTTCCCACTTCCATTCGAGGATCGTCGTTCTACTTGAGTTTATTTGTTGTCTTGATCTATGTTTGAAAAGACTCCTCCGGGCCTCAGGCCTTTTTTTAAATATATTGAAATTTAAATTGACATATAAAAACGACTTTATGACAGGTCAGTTATTTAAGGTCTAATATAAATGACTCAGAGCGGTAAAGGGAAATGAGATTCAATAACAAAATAATGAAAAAGGAGATATAACATGCTGGTATCTTGGTGATAGTCCTTTGGCGCGTAAAAATGATGTTAGTTAGGAGGGCATGTAAATTACTATGACAGTTTGGTGCATGCAATTATGAAGCACAAACATCAAATTTCGCTTCACTTAAATGCGTATCCCTTTCTTGGCCAGCTTCTTGATTAACAGGAAGATACTTTCGGTGGGATCGAGGTCAGGGTCACCTTGTACGCAAGCGGGAATACAGACTAGTCTAAAAAGATCGGATTACAGTATTAAGACAAATTACAGCTATACCTCTTTTGATAGGGGAACAGAGGCATTCTCTTGCAACGTTACACCGCGTGTCCGATGCTGGTGTAACCGAACTTTTCTTTTACGATATCGATGAGCACCCTTCTTTTTATGGTCTCTGTCGACTGTCAGGTCGGACCGATCTGACATCGTCTTCTGAATTTGATCGTCGACTAAATCATCAAGCGTCGACAGTTCTTGAATGCTGCTATTGACATCCGGTGTTTTCAGGGGAAGCGCTTCCGACTTACGACCACCTGATTTCATCGTTGCCATCTGATGATTCAAGCCGATTTCCCGCATTCTATTTCTAACTAGGGTCTCAGAGAACATTGACAAATGTTCCATGTGGACAGCTCTAACGGACATATAATAATAGTTTTGTAGTGTGCGACGAATAAAATCATCATTTTCCTTTTTCGTGGACCGTTTTCGTCCATTTGGCTTATGCCTAGGAACTGTTTTATGGTTAATAATCCTCGAAACTGTGGCCTTGCTAGTATGAAAAATAATCGTTAACGACTCACGCGACAGCCCTTCAGCTGCCAAGTTCCGTATGCGCTCGAAATCAATGTCACGCAGGAAATGCCCCGGCATAGTGTAACGAACCAACCCGGACCATGGGTGTTTGAACGCACCAAGGGCACTTTTGGCGCGGATCCGGATGAAGATGGTGTGAACGTCTGTTGGTGATGATGCCGGTTTTCCTTCTCTTTCCCTCTGCTGGCACCTCTTTCCCCCAATCCGTGTCGCCGCTACACGCTCTTCCCGCCGTCCTGTGTCACCGTTACACACTCTCCTGCCGTCAGCACCACCATGGCCCTCAACCGCAGTTGCCCATTGCGCTGCACTCCCGCCGGTATCTAACTAATATTCTGTGATCACCCCTCACTCCAAATGGATCATTTGTACAGTCCCTTGGTAATCCCCGTATCGTAGCCTTTCCACTCTTATTATTGTTTTACCATTAGTTTTATATCAACAGACCTCATTTCTTACTATCGCATTGTTCTTCTATCTCTTTCTACGATTGCATGTTGTGGTGATTGAAAACCCCGTTCGGCGTTACTTTTGGAGAATCATATGTGTGAATTACTCCTTTAGGTGTGTGCCAACCTCGACATCCCCGGCCCGCTACAATAGAAAGCATACAAAAAATACAGACGATCAAACGAAAAAACCAGCCATCGAAGTGGCGAGTGGCAATAACTTCTCTATTGGACGGCCGTGCTGAGAGTTTATTGGCTACATTTTCGAAGAGCGAGTCCTATTGACATGGTTTTTATTATCATATTAACAAATGTAGACTCACATTTATGTGTTGTAGTTTTATTAATTTCTATTGTTTTAACTTATTGCTTGTCTTTTCCGACTTTTAATGCTGTCGCATTGTATTTTGTTTATGCATTTATTGATATGTTATTCTAGAATAACAGATCTGTACTGTTTTAATATTGGTTCCTATTTATTTACTTACTTTGTACAACTTTTTTGCAAGTTTGAAGCATTTTGTTATTTTTTAAGAAACATATTTTTGTCGATTTTATAATTCTATTATTGTTTTCACGTAATGTTCTACAGGTGGACAAATTGGTATCCTAGGCTCCACTATAAGGGTTAACTAAACGGACATTAAAGCACAAAGGAAGAAGTATATATTGTTATCATTTACGTCTGATGACCACCCCAGTTCCATACATATAAAGATATACATACAATTTAGTGCTTAGCTATTGGTGACTTGGTTGCCATTAACATAGGCGTGGTTTCAGTTGTTGTCGCCACTCTACCATTTAGCTAATCCCTAATTAATAGCAGACCGCGAGTTCTGATATATATGTTTCTCGGTGCGGTAAAACACAATTCTCCCAAACAGATTTGTGACTGCTATTATCTAAAAAAATTAGAAATTTCTCAACATAGTTGATGAAGACTCGATCTATTCTTGTTTCTCGAAAAGAATGCGATTCCTTATGCCGGATTCCGCATGCTTTAATAACGACATATTATCGGATTTACTGTGTTCACGATTTTTTTAAATTTTTGTTTTTTTCCATAGCCCGACGCATAAAGGTAATTTGTTTTGTCCCGTGATATTAAAATGTATAGTGAATATCTCAAGTACCCTGAAAGCATGATTTTTCTTCAATGTGTAGTCGAATTAACATAGATGTTAGTAAAGGGTTTCTGAATAACAAATCTAATCAACATGCTAAAATAACCAGTCCAAATATATGCTAAACTACTTATCAGAATTTCAATCGTCTTCTGTATACCATTAAGAAGATGCTGTACATAAATGTATAGTATTTTTTGGATTAACTTCCATTTTAAATCTCAATTAGTGGGCATTGTACGAGCTGGATACACAGCTTTTGTTAACTGGTTGACTTGGTCTCCACTTGTAACGTAGGCTTTTCTTTTAGATACGCATTTTTGTTTGAATTCAATGACATTTGCTTTTGCTCCACTCACCCAGAAATACACACTTTTCCGGCTACAACCGCACTTGGCGTGTTTTAAATATTTCTGCGTACTCTCCTGCAGTTCCTGCAGCATACCATCTCGCTGGTCTCTTTTAACTTTGTCCGGCAACGAAACCATTATCTAGTGAAGAGCTCTGGGCTCAGGATCAACTGATGGTGATT
>JAYGXS010000008.1:2662218-2680736 GCA_036362985.1 Ligula intestinalis | reverse complement strand
ATCGTCACCACTTGCAAAAATTTCGTCCTCATCAAATTTGAATGTGTGGCCGGGTCTCGTCGAATAAGCCGCAACCTGAAAATTGGCATCATTTCGCCGCACTGCTGCCGCGTTTTCGGCATTCCGCGTCTTGAGAAGTCTGCCAGTTTCTTCGACGTAGTTGCTTTGCCCGCAACTGCACCAGATCCTGTAGACGACGCCAGATGTTTCTTGCCGTGGCAGTGGGTCTTTCGGTTTCATGAATTGACGCTTTATGGTTGCTTCCGGCCTGTGTGCGACTCAAACACCAAGTTGTGCGAGAAGGTGGCCGGCAGCCTCCGAGACGTTTTTGACGTATGGGATGGCTCGCCAAATTTTAGGGTTGGTGCGGCTTTGTTGGTCATCTCGTTTGCGCAAGCACCGGTTGACTAATTTGCGTGTGTAGCCATTTTCACTGAACACCCGTCAAAGGTACTGTACCTCGGCACCTTTATCTTCCTGTTCGCTGCAGTGCATCTCAACACGCCGATAGATCGTCCTTACGCAACTGCGTGTATGGCTGATTGGGTGGTTGCTGTTGTACTACGGTACTTGCATCGTGTATGTCGCTTTCCTGAATACTTTTGTCATTAGGCCACCACAATCTTTCCGACAGACGAGGACTAGCAAACACGTGTTGTTTATGGCCGCAATATTTTTTACTTAATAATAATCAGTAGCAAATTTAGCATACTTCAATTCGATTGGTAACCTTGTTCGCGAGGCTCAGAGCCTGCGCTTTCGTTTCCCACATTAGCTATCAGCTTTGTGGAACCGCTAATCATGAGAAAGGACGACAAAGTACGTAGAAGCATGACGTTTAGGTCGGACAGTAGCGCCATGGTAAGTTAACTCATCTAAATAAACGCCCACAGAAACTGGGCTGAGGCCTCTGCACGCAAAACTAGTTTGCGCAACGAAGGCACCTGCCCACCTAATCCGCCCGTCAGCCTACTTAAAGATTAATAAACCTGCTGCTGCTGCCTTAGTAAAAGCCACCGTGAGAACTTATTGTCGACGTTCCGCCCTCCAAGCACAATACCCCCATCCCCTCCCCTCCAACGTGATTGGTTGCCAACGGAGGAAGGAGGAGGAAGATGATGTTTTGAAGGCAGCAGCGTAAACAAACACTTCCAACTGGTATTGTCAGACAGTACAAAGTACCCACGGAGAGACACTGAGCTGGGCCCGCCAAAAACATTGTCGACGTAAGTATGTCGATTTCTTTCTCCTTTTGTTTCAATGAATTCTGCTTCCTCAAAAGTGTGCTTTACGTTGACCATTCTGGGCTTAAAACTGACTTTTCAAAAGGTTTTTGTTGCTTTTGTTGTTATTAGTGTTTTGTTTTCCACGTGCAAGTTTTGTAAAGCTTGACGACGACTGGAATTTGCATAATCCAGGGAGGTTGTTTGGGGCTGCACGATGCATTTTTGTGTCAGTGCAGCACCACGTTCAAAATGTTGTTTCGCTAAGGCGGAAAACAGAATTTACGCACTTTTAGAGCGTATAGGTTGCGTCTTCGCGTGTTTCAGAGAGGAGCTTTAACACAAACCATCTTTGCGTGACTCCATAGGAAAGTGGGTGACGCAAGAGGCAACCTTCTCTTCAGGAAAGCAGAAATGTTTTCGGGTCAAAAAGTGTGATGCTTTAATTATGCGCATTTTTTGCCTTTAAGGTCAGTGTGCGGTTAATGTCGGGACTAATGACTCTCCCTCCCCCCCTCAGAATTGACACCGTTGGCGTTTTCCGCGTAAAACGTCGCGATTATTGGGCCATGTGATCATCCTTATGGTCTTTGGAGCCAAATGAGTACGGTTGGACCTCGGGTGCCGAGCAGCCCCATCTACGAGCATTTCAGGTAAAGAGTGAGCCACTCACGAAAAATCTGTTGACGAGCTTCCGCGCTCAGTTAACGAGCTGTCAAGGTCCTCGGTCACCCGCAGCCAATCAGTTAACTCGTGCAGTCTGATTGGCTACTTTTCGCAAGACGAGCGTTTCGCATGACTAGCTCGATGCCGACACGGATTAAACTCGTTAACCGAGGTTTCATTGTAGTCGTATGCCGTCATAAAAAATCGAAGAAAACCATGACTCTGCATGTTAATGCGGCCGAGAGGATATGTGTCCGACACCTAGATCGTGGGGCTACCTTTTTGAAAATCCCTCCGATCCGGGTGTAACTCCAATGCCTTCCCCACCCCGTGTCTGGCAAAAGAGTAAATAAAATGGAAGTCATACGTTTCCTATTTTGCCTGCAAACGAAGGCGAAGCCTTCCAAATTTCAACCAAACGTACAGGACTGGATACTTATGTCTTTGGGCGTTCTCACCGGTGAGCGTTACACAACCAAAAGTGGTGTAAGCCAATGCTAAGTTAAACAACAATTCGTCGCATATGCATGCTTCAGCTCAAACCTGCACTTCATAAGGTGACTCATAGTTAATTTCCATAGACGATTCGCTGCTGGACCCCTGTGAGTCTTTGTCACCAGATGCATCAACTACAGTACGCTGATGATGGAAGCGAGAGGGGCTCCGAAACGGCAGTACAAATACAATTCGGTCCACGAATTCGCTCCCTCTTCTTCCTTCGCTTGGGAAGCTGATGAACGCGATAAGATATCTCAATGGCACTTTCATTAGCCGCCGTGCGGCGCGGCTCGAGCGTTTGCTCGAAAGGCCAAAAAGGGACGACTAAGTCATATAACCGATTGATGAGTGCCTATCTGCCAATGTGTATATTTCTAATCGAAACCGGCAAGGCAACGAGCGCGTGGCTCAATTCTTAGAGCGTAGGATTTCTGAACAACGGGTCATGGGTTCCAGCCTTGTGTGTCGCAACATCTGGGGTTGGCTATGACTGACAGATGATTGCTAATGGGCTAGAAATAGTCACATTCCGGCCTCTGTTGTCTTTGTCAGCAGCAGCGTAAGCCAAAGAAGAAGACCAATCGAAAAAGGAATATAGTTTTGCTTGTGCATTTTCCACCGTTGAAATAAATCAATTGTGAGCGATGGCAGTATTGTGATCATTTCTGGAGACGCAGGCCGATGACCTTGTGTTGCAGGGGTGTGCATCGTGTCGTGGTAGCTGCCGGCTGTGGGGGGGGGGCGGGAGTGTTGTGAGTCGGGCTCACAGTGTCGAGGGAAGGGGGGTGAGTTTAGCAGTGCATTAGCCCCCTTTTTTGTAAGATGAGCACTCGTCAGTGAACCATGGTTGGAGACCCCCTAGTGGGTGCCTAACTCGTCAACAGGTTGGTTTTAGTGTCCGTATTTGAATCTCGAGGACTTCCCGAACCATGGTGACTACTTTAGCACCCTCCCAATCGAAGTGGCGGTCACACTTAAGGAAGCAGCAAGCAGAACGTCTGCCGGTTGCGTGTCCCTAGTGTTCGCGTTAGCTGGTGTAATGCCCCGGTTGTGGCCCGCTATGGAGTAAATTCAGCCACAAAAGGCCCTACCACTTGTCAGTGAAGCAAAGCGTCAATCCTGACGGGGAAAGATGAGCTATCCCTAACGTAACTTTTGGTAAGGTACATTTTGCTCTGCCAGGGAAATCCTCTCGTCAGGTCACTCAGTTATCAGGGCACATTTTTCGATCCACATTTAAGTGGGGTTTTTGCGAAATCCCCAACGAGCTGAAGGATTCTCTTTATAAATAACGAAACTAATTTACCTGCGGATAGTATTGTCGGCAAAGACTACGGAGACTGGAATGGCCATTTCTGGCTAACTAGTTATCATCAGTCAGTCATACAAGGACCCAAGTGGTGTTCCACCCGAGCTTTGAACTTGCGACCATTTTAATCAGAGTCTAACATCCTAACAATGGAGTCACGAGCTCATTGTCTTGCCGGTTTAGATATATGGGTTTGAACTCATATGTTTTGCTATTTTCCTGAAACTTATTCCTGTTCGTAGGTGAGCTAGTCCATCCCCTGAATATCACGCAGGGAAGATAAGCCCCCAGTCTCTAAAGTATATTTTAATAAGGCACATTTTGCCCTTCCACGACAATTCTCTCTTCACGCCACTCAGTTATAAGGACAAAATTTTATGCTCATATTTTAGTAGCGTTTTCTGACGAAACCTCCAACGAGCTGAAGGATCCTTTTTATAAATAACGAGGCTAATTTATCGTGAAACTACAGTATAACCGGTATTTTATGCAAAATTCCGAAATCTACGAAAGATTGATAATCACTCGCAAAACAACATTGAGTAGGTTTGTAAGATTCATTAACGTGCAGCCTTCTCTCTCGTCAGGATGCCGGCTTTTTAACGGGATGCTTGCTGACCGCTTAGAAGATGTATATTCTGTATCAAAATGGCTTCTTTAGTAGTATGCATTGAACTCATTGAGTTTGACTACCTAAACAAATTTAAATATATATTTATAGAAAAAATATGCAAAATTATGCTTTATTGTACTCATTTGATAGCAGGTTACGCCTTCTTCAAATGTTTTACTTAAAGGAAGCGCATATTTCGATTTTGCAATACTTCTAATTATGAGATTATTTATGACTTTTAAGTGTTTATTTGTAATACATCGTATCCGTCAATTTATAAAGGGCTCGCTCGTTATCTGAAAGGCTGCTCTTCAATCGAGGCTCAAGATTGCTAGAAAAGAAGAACAGGGGAATCCCCGGGGGCCCAACTGTGTCAGGCAGCGGCATAAAGTCGACGAAACACCTGTTTGTGTGGCTTTTACCTCGTACATGTGCTGCCAGACGGGAAAATTATTACATAATTGTGTACTACTGACTTCCTGTGAGCAGCTGATCAAAATTCACCGGCTTTTCCACAAGAAACGATGGATTTTAGCTCAAATGTCCCTCGCAGCTTACTAACCGACCCTAAAGAGTGTCGGTCCATTTGATTTACTCCATTTTCACGTATTATTTTCCTCGGAAGTTTAACAAGGTACAATATTTTGAGCGCATGGCTGCCTGATACTGGCTTAATTAGCCAAAAACGGCCATTCCAGTCGCCCGAAAACCAGCCCCAAGGCACAACGGAACGAGAGACTTCGGTAATCGGTCGGTGAGCACCTACCGACCTCATTATTTTCTGCTGTACAAGGCAAAGATCACGAGATTAACCGAATTTATTTGCATCATACGATTTCATGACCTCTTGCTCAACTGCAATTGCAGGACGTTAATAAATTTACCTTAGTCTCGCAATCTTTGCCTTGCTCAAATTTCCTCCGGGGAAACAATTTTTATGTAGTGCACCTCACATACCCCTACGGAGGCGGTGTTTATAGGGGTTTTATGGGGAGTAGTAACCATAAATGTTAGTGGTAGACTTTGTGTTGTCTAGGTCGCCCTCCCTGGCACTTGAATACTAAGTAGTCAGGACGTGGGCAGAGGGGACTGTAAACAGGTAAATGGAAAGACAATGAGCGGAAAAGCAGATTGTCATTGGCACACACATGACTTAGAAAGAGGAGACGCGACCACTGGAGCAAGAGCTTTATTTTTCTGACGTTTCGGATTCCGTCGGGAATCCTTCATCAGAGGTGATGATAGTATACGCATGACTCAGCCTATGCTACCCTTGCCTATGATCAAGGATTGCCGACGGAATCCGAAAATTTCAGGAAAATAGAGCTCTTGTTCCAGTGATCGCATCTTCTTCTGAATCTGAATCTGCTTCCTAGAACTCGCATATTTACGTCTATTGGCACACATGACTTAGTCGCCTTACAAGTTTTAAAAGTATGCTTATTAACCTTTTTAAGTCCTAGTGTGTACAATTATTCGACTGAGTAAACCTTCATACGTCAGAGTCTAGTAATAGGCATATGTGATTCGAAGATGTGCGTGGTGCTTTGCGCTGCGCACTATGCTAATCTAACTCCAGCACTGTAAGTTGGACCGCAGGTAAGTTGAAGTACACGACCCCGTAATCACCACTTATATTTTTCCGGATGTTCAAGAAACCTGCAATTTGATAATCGGGGTTTTCCGCAACACGTTAAACAATAATACAGCTTAGGAAAATTCACAGATTTAAATCAACGAAATTTCCAAAAATCAATAAAATAAAAATGCATATAAGTATCAGTTTATTGAGGGAACGATAGGTGAATGCAGTTATTAAAGCGTATCCACTGCCTTCCCTAATTCCCACCCATGAAACCCTATAACCACCGTTTTTTAGGCCAAAATGCCGGGGTGCTGAGGTGCACTTCATAAATTTCTGTTGCCCAATTTTTTCTGGCGTCTATGCTGCAGTAAATTACATCTTCACCAAAGTGTTGTACTCAAAGAAACCGTACCCTTCCATCTTGTGAAAGTGTTTTTATTTCTTAATAATTATAAACCCGATTTCCCGTTACCCTTCTTTTGGGGGGTTGACCAATTTCAAGCTCTTCTCTTTCCATCTAGGAAAAGCCACACAGTTTACTATGCTATAAAAAGTGGCCCATATAGGATTAATACATTTTAAGAACAATGGAATGGATCCAAAAAAGCAAGAGGAGACCGGAATGGACATTTCTGGCTTTTTAGGCGTCATCAGCCGGTCATACCTAATCTCAAGGGTTGGAACCCGCGAGATTCGAACCCGGGACCTTTGGTCATTAAGTTTAATACTCTACCACGGCCCCATTGTCTAGTTGCTTTGTCGCAATTTTCAAGTTCTCCAGCTTGAAATATTACCTCTCGTTTTGCAGAAAATCGAAAAAAATATCAGAACTTATTTCACTACCTAAGTCATACATAAAAGCATGCTTTTTGCCTGTTTTCTGTCATGAATGTTTGGATTTGCAAGGGCATTAGTCATTCATGGAAAAAAATTATACTACTTAAATGGACATATTTACCAGTATGATGTTTGCGGGTGGATCATTGCAAAGTTGGCACCCTCGTGTGACTAAAGTTGATTGGGATTATACTGTCTAGTAATCGATAATACAATAATTCAATTGACCCAATTATGAACAAATTCGTGGCCTCGGTGGGATTGGAACCCACATCAGCAGGGATGGCATTAGTGCAACCAACGCTCTAGCAATTGAGCTACGAAGGCACACTGATGACGATGAGGTTAATCACACTTGGGTCGATTTACCCGCCCAACCTACTGCTGGTATAGGATTCCCCATTGCGGGTGCAGTAGGCTGATTGCCAAGGTAGGATTTCCTTAGTAATCATCCAGAATACTTACTAGGTTCACTTAATTAAGTTATTAATAATTTGGATGGTTTGGCAGATTTGAATAAGTTGATTGACCCATTTTGGAAAATTTCGTGGTCTAGTTGGGATTCGAACCGAAATAAGCTGGGAAGGCCTTAGTACAGCCAAGGCTTTACTAATTGCACCACGAAGGCACGCAAAAGGCCTTGAAGTTCATCACACTTGGATCGATTTACCCGCCTGGCTCTCCTAATAGTAATTACGAACTCAACTAAACGATTCCATCTACTGAAATCGTATTTCCATTAATGCGATTCATGCGATTTGCCAAACCTCTGTAGGCGTGTAAGTTTGCGATTCCAGAATGTATGCTGTTTTAGAAATCCCATTGAGAGAGATTTTCATTTTCATGTTTTCTTTGCGCGGACACAGTTTCCAAAGGAGGTGGCATCTCACGCAGGGTAGAAAATTAACTATTTGCATCGTTTGGGACGTATTCTATGCAGAAAATACCTCAAAAACAACAACACTGGTACTATCCGTCCAGATGACTGGTAGCTGACAGAAAGCAGGTCATCAGGGCTTTTTACCCACTTTTTAAAGGGGTAGAATTCTAGCGAAACTTGACAGATCCTACGGGACCAGGCCTCTGCTGTGAAAGTACGCAAGGAAGTCAAATTCAGTGGGGTTTTCTAGACACTTACCTTCGTGGGAAAGTTTGGTCTTTTTGATAAAAATTAAACTGCTGCGCCCCATTCCTGCAACTATCGACAGTTTGGCTCTCAGCATAGGTCCACTCTGTGCCGCATAACAAGATTGAGCGTGAGGACAGTGACTTGCGCGTGAATTAGATTGTAGTGCTGATAGACTTTCGCAGCGTCTATTGCCAAATCTTGACCTACTTTAATGTGATATAAGTTGACATGGGCGCACGCCTACACGCGGTAGATGCGGAGGAGACAACACAGAAACTACCCTTTCGTGCTTGTTAGTTCTCATCATCTCGGGGCTGAAAATCAGAGACTCAAACCTTATTGATGTTACAGCGTACCATACTAACAGCCCAGGCACTAGCTAAAAGACCCAGACGCGTGTTTCACCGGTATTCTGCCGCTGCTTGACACAGCTGCAAGGGGTCTGGCTCGTTAGTTGGAACCCCAGATTGCCATATTTGCTTTCTGGTTGGTATACCGGATTTTAAAGTTAAGCTTTTTAATTTCCTTAGAAATTAATTTCTGTTCACGGAATACATCAGTATATTTCAGGTCTATAGGCATAGACCGAACTTTCAAACCAAGTATATCAACCAGAAAGCAGACAGGGAAAGCTGGGCGACCCCCTGATGAGCCGGATCCCTCGCAGCTGTGTCAAGCAGTGCCAGAATACCGGCGAAACACGTGTCTGGGCCCTTTAGCTAGTTCCCGGGCTGTTAGTAAGGTAATTTACAACTCTCTGAGTCAGTTTTGCGGGATTTCGAAAAGTTGGTGTAAACTACGACATCAGTAGATACTGCTACTGTCTGCTCGTTGGAAACAAGTGCATATTTAGCAGTAGTTGACGGGTTTCGGCCAAAATATACACTTTCTATGTCGGTCTATGTCCATAGATCTTCAATATTCTGCAAGGTGGGAAGCAAGGGAAGTATTCGTATTGTTTTGCCATCCCTCACAGCGTCTTCTAAGTATCGCCTTAAACATAGGGTGGACTAATGACCAAGAATCACCTACCGACTCGGCTTAACATCCCGTATGGCCGGCTGAAGGCTTACTTAAAGACGGCTGATGAGGTCGAACAAATCCGAAGATGCTCATGTAGTAAGTATTATTTATATGATCCTTTAAGCTGGACATGAAAACGTAGTCTCTTGAAGTGTGCCCGGAGATCTCGCAAATGCGTACAGCTGTTTACCTGAGAAGACATGAAAATCGGTTGCGGGGTTACTGCCGCGGCCGATGGCGGCTCTATGAGTTGCTGGCATTTCAGTAAAACGCTCAATGATTCTGTTTTTTTATTAAATTTACTGATGAATCAAGAAGTAGAACAGCGTAAACACGTTTAGCTAAACCCATCCACCAAGCACATTACTCTTTTCCTCTTTACGATTGGGGCAGATGAGTTTAGGGGTCAGGTTGGATATTTAAACAACTTAAGGCTTTGCGGATAAGGGGTTGACACTAGCGGGTGTTGGTTCGGATAGTACATTCGGCAGGGAGGTTTGGGGAGATTAAGTTCGAGGGCGCGGTGGTTATATTTTAGTCCAACTGAGGGAACTTTCAGTATTACGCTTGGAGTTGCGTCTTGTCTTGGCCTAGAATGAATGAGGATGACTTTGTGTGTGGCTTTTTGTCAAATTCTCGAGTCAAGCTCATGTAAAGGGTTGGGGCGTGGGTTCGTAGGACTAGAAATGAGCTTAAGGTTACAATTTAGTTTTATTTTTGGATTACTGCTAGGGTTTAGACGCGAAAATATTTACCCCCTTGAGGGCTATCTCAAAGTCGCCAATTTTAAATGGACCGGGCGGTACCCATGCTCCGTTTAGGTGGTCCTATAAGTCATTCTTACCCTCGAATATTTACGTCAACTGGGACAACCACGGGCGACCATTGGCCTAGCAAATCTGAATTTTGGCAGGTTCCGGTTTCTGGTAGGCGTCGGATAAGTTTGGTGAAGCGAGACATATCTACGCTCATTGATGAACGTTCACCGACCGCTAACAGAAGTCACATCCCCCGCCCAGCCTTTGACTTGGGTCTCATTTCTCGGACCCTGACAGCAGTTGCAACACCTAGTAGCATGGACAGATGGCATTGCCGCCAAAGTCAAACTCATTAGCCATCGTCAGCCAATCAGACCCAGCCCCAAGTGGTGCACCATCTGAGGTTCTAATTCGTGACCTTATCGATCAGCGTTTAACGCCCTAAACATTGAACCGGCTGACTGGCTGACGACGGCTAATAAACCAGAAATGGTCATTCCAGTCTCCCTTGTCTTTGCCGGCAATACTACTTAGATATATCGACGCTTTATTTTGAAAATATAATTCCAGAATTTTCAGCAGAAATGTCTACCCATTCACCATGCAAAATATTAAGCCCACAAACCACATAAGGCCAGGGGATCGGCAATAATGCCTACTGGCCGTACACTGTACTTGCAAACATCCTGACGAATCGTCCTTGAATGTGTCGCAAAATTTAAGCCAAATTTGACTTCTTTCAAAATGGTGCTTGGTGACCTCATTGTTCTAGTCCGGATAAACAAAGAGGCGGTAACCATCAGTTTGTAATGGACACAATAGTCCAACCGATGTGTACATATCTATGCGAAATTTACATGCGAGTGGAAAGCTTCCTGTTCCCGACCAAACATGTCGCCTAGTTGTAAATCCCTAGGCAACGGCGAAGTGGCTGATTAAAACAAGCATAGCCGCAGCCCTCTCTGTCCTTGACCTACAGCTATGTGTGATGCATTATTTCCACCCTAACTACTCTCACGCCCCGCTGGCCACGCCTTGGCCAACCTAATGACACATAGCGTGAGGCAGACGCTGAGCCCGTTTTTGCATGGACACGCGTGTTCGCGCGGACAGGGGAGTGTAAAAGCCCCCTCGTCTCTTCTTCTCCCGCCCCCCCCCCTCCCCGGCTGGCATTGTAGTCCACGCTCAAATCCCCGCGCCACGCCACGCCCTAGTACAGAAGGCTACTCTCTCTCTCTCTCGTGCCTAAATGGGCGTCACCCATCCGGCCCGGCCCAGCCCAGCCCAACCGGCCAGCAGGGCGCAACAGGCATTCGCGCGCCATCGATCGCCTGTTCCGTCGACCGCCGTCCGTAGCCCAGACCGCCTGAGTCATTTGCACAAAACAAGCCGACTTTACCGGCCCCCGTCCTCGCTCAGCGGCGACGCCTGATCAATGAGCAGACATGACTACTGCTTTGCGTGTGGGAGGGCGCGCCTTTCTCACGCAGCGTCGTCTGAGGCCTGACTTCCTGCTGTGAGACCAGTAGGCGCTGACGGGGTGTTAGGGGCCAGATGAACCAGCCACCATTTCCTTGGGCGGATGACAGAGCCTACCTACCTGCCGTTTTCCGGTGAAATTTTGTCACCAGCATGATTCAGGCAGTAAGGGAGTCAACATCAATGTTAGCAGTAGACTTTGTGTTGTCTAGGTCGCCCTCCCTGGCACTTGAATGCTAAGTAGTCAGGAAGTGGGCAGAGGGGACTATAAACAGGTAAATGGAAAGACAATGAGCGGAAAAGCAGATTGTCATTGGCACACACATGACTTAGAAAGAGAAGACGCGACCACTGGAACAAGAGCTCTATTTTCCTGACGTTTCGGATTCCGTCGGGAATCCTTCATCAGAGGTGATGATAGTATACGCATGACTCAGCCTATGCTACCCTTGCCTATGATCAAGGATTGCCGACGGAATCCGAAACGTCAGGAAAATAGAGCTCTTGTTCCAGTGATCGCATCTTCTTCTGAATCTGCTTCCTAGAACTCGCATATTTACGTCTATTGGCACACGTGACTTAGTCGCCTTACAAGTTTTAAAAGTATGCTTATCAACCTTGTTAAGTCCTAGTGTGTACAATTATTCGACTGACTAAACCTTCATCCGTCAGAGTCTAGTAATAGGCATATGTGACCCAATCAGAACCTGCAGAGGGCCATGGTTAGAGGGGAGTGCTTATTGGTCACGTCACGGGATAAACTTGCGTGTTGTGCATTGGGACACACACTCTCGCTGCCGAGCCGTGCAACGGCTAGTTAGAAAACTGACGCTCTAACCGCCACGTCACGACCTCCTTGCCTTGTCAGTTTCGATCGGAACCATAGACAATGATAGATAGGTGCTCACTGATCAGACTCCCACAAAAAAAGATTTGTGACACGTTTAAAAAAGGCGGTCTAGTGTCAGTTGTTTCGGCGGAAACTTTAATTACAAGTGCTCTTTGATGCTCTTCTCCAGGCACCAGAAATCGTTGAATTTTGTGAAATCTGTTGGCAGACTGGGCTTTATAGCCGGCGACTGGGCTTATTAGCCGGCGGATTTCGCTGTGTGAAATTCCGTCCGAAGCTGATTTGGGCTTAATAAACGGCTGGGCCTATTAACCGTGGGCTTAATAACCGGTGACTTCTGTACTTATGGAGTGGGGAGCAGGAAAGATAGGGGCCTATAAACACGTAACTGGAAAGACGATGCGAGTAAAACCAGTGTGGGATCGGCTCACATGACTTAGTCGCGTTCCTAGTTTCAGTCATGTGTTAATTAACACCTTTTTAAGTCACAGTGTGTACAGTTGGTTGACTGAGTAGACCCTCATCATCAGTAGGAAACTAGTAATTTACATACGTGAACCGATCAGAAACTGCACAAGACTGACAGACTATGGTAGCGGGGACGTTACGGGTGTTACTCGTCCGCTGTGCCGTGAGACCTCCCCTTCTGGACACAATAGACCAACCGATGTGTGCATAAGTATATAAGAAATGAACATGTGTATGGAAAGCAGCAAACAGAATAAGTTTGAAAGGTGCCTGTTCCCGACCATTCAAGTCGCATCGTGGCAAACCCCTAGGCCTCAACGAAGTGGGCGATTAAAAAAGGCATAGCCGCAGCCGACTTTTCCCGCTACGTCCCCGCCGCGCTGCCTGATCAATGAGCTGGCATACCTACTGCTTTGCGTGTGGGGGGTGCGCCTTACTCACGCGGCGTCTGAGGCCTGCCTTCCTGCTGTAAAGCCAGTAGGCGCTGATGGTGTGTTAGGGACAAGGTGGCACGTGAAGCATCCGCCGTTTCCTTGGGCAGATGACGGGCCCTACCTACCTGCCGTTGTCCGGTGGAATTCTGTCAGCAGTATGATTCAGGCAGTAAAGTAGCAAACAGAAATGCTAGCATTAGACTTTGTGTTTTTTTTTTGTTTAGGCTGCCCACTCTGGCACTTGAATATTGAGTAGTCAGGAAGTGGAGACTATAAACGATGAGAGGAAAAGCAGCGTGTCGTTAGCACACATGACTTAGTCGCGTTCCATGTTTCAGACGTATGCTAATTGACACTTTTTTCCAGGTCACAGTGTGTACAGTTGGTTGGCTGAGTAGACCTTCTTCAGTCGGAGTCTAGTAATTTGCATATGCGGACCGATAAGAAACTGCACAGGACCACATAAGGGAGGAGGGAGGGCTCACTGGTCATGTTAAGGGACATACTTGGGACTCTCGCTCTCTCTCGAGCCGCACAGCAGAGTTCTGACACTCCTACCCTTGCGCCACGTGCTCTTGGCCTTGCCAGTATCCATCGGGAACATTGATAACTGTCGCAAGTTGTGATGTCGATCGAACAGAAGGTCCCCCCAAATCACAAGCTAAGCAAGACGGTGAAGGTGGACAGAGTTTGCTGCCAGATAAAAGCTAGTACACAGGCGGAGTTATGCACGCCGAGTCTGTACGCCAAATTGTGTGTTCGGTGCTGTGGGCCCGAGACGGCTGGGCCATGCACTCAGCCATGTGGACATGCACGCATCTATTGGCTGGAGCTAACGTGCGCACTGAGCCGCGACAAGCGGTGGAACATGGGACAAGAAGGACATCGCGGGGCCTCTCGTAGCTGTTGGCAGACACAATGCGTAGGCGTTGAACTGGCGCGCGTAGACACTGAACCTGTGCGGCTTTTGGAAACAAAGCCAGCGTGAGTCAGCGAGTTGGGCTCCCACATGCCAACCGATCAGACTCACTCGTCCCTTTGTGCTTTAGGGCTCTCTCTTTCGATGCCAACAAGCGACTACTCAATGGCTAGCACATATTATGAGTCGAAATGCATCAACACTGACAAAGGAAAGGGTAACTGGAGTGGTCATCATTTACCTTACTAGTAACAAGCTTTTTAGACGTATATAATGTACTGGAATGGCCATTTATGGTTCATTACCTGTCATCAGCCAGCCATACACAAACCCAGGGCTGCTGCCCCACCCGAGGCTCGAATCCGTGACCTTGTTAAGTAGAAGTCCAACGCCCTAACCACTGCGCCACGGGTTCGTCGGCTTGACCCGTTAGCAGCTGTATATAGGCTATTTCTGGCTTATGAGCTGTTACTAGTTAGTCACATTCTACCGTAGGCGTTGTAACATGTGAGAGTGTTTAGAATTACAAATCTCTAGCCACTGCGCCACGAGCTCTTCGTATTTTTGGTTCCGATCAGGAATACTAACAGTGATCGCTTTCGGGACCCGCTCGTCCCGTACTTCCTATCGTACTAGTCACCGTTCGGTCACTGGTGGGGCTCGAGAGTGAACCCCAAGGCAGACCGGGAGGCGAGAATTTCGTAACTGGTCTGTGGGCGTTCCTACGCCAGTGTCAGTATTCCCCATCTAGACCGCCAAGACCACAAGCCCGTGGCCTTGCCCTGTCGGGAGTGGGGATGCTTAAACGATTCTGACAAGTAAGTCGCTCTTACTGCTATGCACCAAGTGGCCCGCAGCTAGGATTAACGACCAGGCAACGTTCTCCGGGGGTCCCATTGTCATGTGTCACGGAGGGGCCATTAAACGTTAGCAGTTGTCAGTCCGTCGTTTTCAGCGCTGTAGAAATTAAGTCCATGAGACGAACGCCTCACGGAGACCTGATGACTGATTGTTGGTGTGGGCGCTATGTGCGAATTAACCACCGGACTCACGCAAATGTCGTGAATATGCCATAAAGAGAGCGAGTTGTATCGATTTTATGCCATTGATCGGTAGTCCCGTCGCCCAGACCGCCTGACGCATGCACAAAAACAATCCGATTTGGGCAGATGACAGGGCCTACCCACCTGCCGTACTCCAGTGAAATTCTGTCAGCAGCATGATTCAGGCAGTAAACACGACAGGAAATATAGTCGGGGAAGTGTTTTTGTGATCGATGTTGCAGCAAGAATGTAATGGTGCGATACGTATAATTTGAAATACTGACTGGCCGGAGAGAGTCCTGTGGTGAGAGTCGTTAGTTATCGAAAATTAAGTAATCCACCTGCCGTTTGAACATAGCAACAGTATCTGATGTCACTAGTTCGCTTGGGAGGGAGTTCCACGGTCGAACTACCCGCTGACTGAAGGAACACTTGCGTGGACCTGGGCTTCACGCTTGACCTTGTACGGGTGGCCACGCAGGTGAGTAATGTTTGTAAACTCAAGGCAATCTTCAGCTTTCAGTGAACAGGAATGTCTGTGGATAATACGGAATGTCCATAGCGTGTCACACCTCAGTTGTCTATAGTAAACAAGCTAAGCTTAGAAATTTGAAACATCGTTTCCCAGGTACAAATTTGAAGACAGCGTAGGTAGCAGAATTTAATGGCACCATAAATTTCGCGAGCGCTCATCAGCCGCTTCCACTCGCTGCATAAACAGAATAACGAATGGTAAATTGCATAATTGAATTCATACAGTAAATCAATCCAAAATATCAAGGTCACTAGAGTTAGCTAAGGGGCAATCAATAAAGTAGGAATTCAAACATTGTGGGCAGCAAAAACGCAGTAAAAACGTCTAAGGCAAAAACATCTGAGGCAAAAATTTGGGAAGGGGGTGGGTAAACAGGGAGCCGGTGCTACCACGGCAGGGTTAGGTTCACCACATGCTCCAGTTGTTTAGATAGGTCAGGTTTAAACCGCCTTATGTATGCTGCCTCCAGGTAGCGTACGATAAGAGTTGTTCGTGCCCGAACAAGTACTCGGAAAGATGTTTTAGAGTCAACAGAATGACTTGTATCCAATAGGTGTTCAGTGAACGGGGAGTCCTATTCTCCTGTCTTAATAACCAACTCGGGGTGCTCTTTTGCTCTGGCTGCCAATTGCCGTTGTGTTCGTCCTATGTACTTGCATCCGCAAGTGCATGTAAATTGGTAAACAACATTAGACGTGGCGTACAGCGGCAAGGCATCCTTCGCAGTGGGAATCGGAAAGGTCTTCACCGAGTTGCAAAATACAAGCTCAGCTGCAAAATAGGTCCTTTCAATGGTATTGCGTAAACGTCTCATGATAGTGTTTAAGGTGTTGTCCCCCTTAAATGGCAAGGAAATGAAAACAGGCTTTTTTGGAGCTGATTGTTCTATAACCTTTTGCCGTAAGGGTTTGCTATTCTTTTCAATAAAGTGAGCTGGATAACCACGTTTGAGAAGAGTTTCCTTGAGGCTTGCAATTTCTGCATCCAGTGTATCCATTGAGCAGATTTTGCTTGCCCTCTGGAAGAGGGTGCAAACTAAGTTACGTTTCCATTGTATGGGGACAAAACTTAGATAGTGCAAATACTGCCCTCTTCATGTATTCTTATGGAAAACTCTACGCGTTATAGAGACATCTTTCTGCCTATTCATGTGAACGTCTTAGAAAGAAAACTGGTTTCCACGTTCCACTTCCATCGTAAATTTCATTTTTGGATGTAAACTGTTTCTTAGTTTCGTTAGCTTCCTTTATGTTTTTAACAATTGCAAAGACGTCATCCACATATTTTCCATAGAGTGTTGTACTTTTAAATGTGGAAGTTAATTTTTCTTCGAGGTGACCCATAAATATATCTGCAAAGGTAGGACTAAGAGGACTGTCCATTGCCACTCCGTCAACTTGTCTATACAGCTGGCCATTAAATAGGAACTGAACATTCTTTGTCCATAATTGTAATGACTCTCGTAATATGTCAGGGGGCAGGCGAGTTTCAGAAGCATATGCACAAATTATATCGATTGTTTCATTTAGGGGCATGTTGGTAAACAGTGACTCAACGTCCAAAGATATCATATATTTGTCTGCAATATTTTGATGACTAATTTCATCGACAAATTGCCAACTGTCTCTCAGCGTATACGTAGAGAATCTATTGCGAAATGGGTCTAGTTCCTTTACTAGCCAACGCGCTAGTCTATGAAATGGTGAATTGGACATAGAAATGATAGGTCGTAAAGGGATATCATTTTTTTGAGTTTTAGGTAATCCGTATAGTCGCGGATTACTGCGTTTTTTCTGCCCACAATACTTGTATTCCTACTTTATTGATTGCCCCTTAGCTAACTCTAGTGACCTTGATATTTTGGATTGATTTTCTGTATGAATTCAATTCTGTAATTTATCATTCGTTATTCTGTTTATGCAGCGAGTGGAAGTGGCTGATGAGCGCTCGCGAAATTTATGGTGCCATTAAATTCTGCTACCTACGCTGTCTTCAAAGCTAAGCTTAACCAATCTTTCAGGCTATGACAAAGTCCTTAGACCGTCCACGAGTTCTGTTACCCGTCAGTGCTTCTGCTCGATGAGCTCACTGTCTTTCGTCATCCACGGCATTCATGCTAGCATTTACGTATTCCAAATGTGGTCTAATGAAAGTTATGATGAGCTGAGCAAACGTTTCGGATGCAAACATTACGAAAGCAGGCCTGATCCACTGCATGATATTGGTCGCCTTTTGGACGGCCTTTTTAGAATGTTCAGAGGGCAGTATGTTTGAAGTTGTTCAAATATATAGATATTTATGCGTGTCCGCTGCTTCTACAGTAGTCCCGTTCAGACAGTACTAGCCCAGATTCCAAAACCAGGACTATAAATTTGTATATACAGTAGTCGCCGATTATAAAGCCCAGGGTTAATAAGCCCACTCGCCGTCTACAAAGTCCAGTTTGCGTACAGGGTATAGTGAGATTCTCATCTCTCTGCGTGCGCAACGCGGTTTGCAGGCATCAGATTTCACAAAATTCGACGATTTCTGGTGCCTGGAGAAGGACATAAAAGAGCACTTGCGAGTGAAGTTTCCTCCAAAACAACTGACACTAGACCGCTTTTTTAAAAGTGTCGCAAATCATTTTTTGTTTGTTTTTGTTATTACGCAAAATGCAGAAAAACAGCATACTTTTCTTGTACATAACCAAGCTCTACACATAATAGAGTACGTATGTAATATATAGTGCCTGTCCTGCGTTTACTAATCAAGGACAAGGATTCTCCGGTTATTGCGCCCACCGCTTATTAAGCCCAATTTGATCTGGGCCTGAGGTGGGCTGTATAGCCGGCGACTACTGTATTAAATGTCAAAAGCCACTCGCTGGACCACATAGCCAGTTTCTGGAAAGACGATGCGAGGAAAACCGGCGGGGGATCAGCTCACATGACTTAGTCGGGTTCCTAGTTTCAGACATACGCTAATTAACACATTTTAAAGTCACAGTGTGTACAGTTTGTTGACTGAGTAGACCTTCATCGGTAGGAATTTAGTAATTTTCATATGTGGCCCGATCAGAAACTGCATAAGGCTGGCAGACCATGGTAGCGGGGACGGTACGGGAAATACTTATCCACTGTTCGTTGAGACCCTTCTCCCTCCCTCCC
>JAYGXS010000008.1:2639097-2662118 GCA_036362985.1 Ligula intestinalis | reverse complement strand
CCTCCCTCCCTCCCTACCTACCTCCCTCCCTACCTCCCTCCCTCTCTACCTCCCTCCCTACCTTCCTCCCCACCTCCCTCCCTCCCCACCTCCCTCCCTCCCTTCCCACCTCCCTCCCTACCTCCCTCCCTACATCCCTCCCTCTGGACCTCCACCAGCAGCCCCGAGTGGCTAGAGAATAACATAACCGACAAAGGGGAGGCAGTCTGAAATGGCTATTTCTGGCTTATTAGCTGTTATTAACTAGCCATACCAAACCCCAGGTGTTGTAAAATTTCAGACTGAGTTCCGTAGCTGGTCGGTGGGCGTTCATACACAAATGTCAATATTCCCGATCTAGATCGGTAAGACAACGAGTCCGTGGCCCAATGGTTATGGCGTTGGACTTCTAATCAACAGGTAAAAGAGTAAGAGCCTCCGGCATTGAACCACCACCTTGGGTTGGTAGGGCTGTCTGGTTACGGGTATGGAGTCGGAAGTGGCCATTTCAGTCTCTTTAACCTTTGTTGGTAACGTTCGTTTGCCTATAGAGTAATTTGTTAACTTTGGGTACAGTTGGTTACATTGGCCCTCGAAAAATACAATTAAAAGTGTGGACTCTAGAACTCTAGTGGTTGGTTGGTTGGTTAGTAGCCCTTGTTGGATCAGGGGTTCCCGCCGGGGTCCAACCTTGGTGCAGTTGGGAGACGGAGAAAAGCCACGACCTCGGTCGGCTTGAGCCAAAGGTCCTCGGGGGTGAGTTGGGTACCTGGCCGATAACTGCAGGCGAAGAGATGACGGCAGTCATGCTGCGAGACAACGCAGTCGGGACAGCAGTCGGGTATGGATGGGTCGAGCCGGTGTTGGTACTGGCGAAGGAGCATGCAGTAGCCACTGCGTAGCTGCGCCAGGGTACAGCGAGTCACCCTTGGGAGATGTCGTTCCAAGGCCGCAATCAAAGGTGGATAGCCACCCAGAAGGACAGGGGGTGGTAGCTGGATTTTGCGTCCAAAATGGCTCTCTGGTGGAGGCGCTGGTAGCCAATCTTGATGGCGGAGCCATCAACGGTTAGATCCGAAAGAGACGAGGCGACAGCTGCCTTGTGGAGAGCTCGGACAGACGACCGAACGTTACGGCTAGGCTCAGGAGCGTTGCAACGATGGTGGTTCGGATGGCCAGGTTGTGAACAGCTTTACTAGAACTGCTGGCCGAGGAGTTTGTTGTGCGGGGGCGACTGGCAGGACAGAAGCCTCTGCATGAAGGTGATCGATGGGCGACATTTTATAGCAGCCCGTGATCATGCAGAGGGCAACGCTCTGTGCTGACTGAAAGCTGCGGAGGCTGGAGGAGCTGATTGAGGGAGACCAGATTGGTGCCGCATGGTCCACTCCTGTGGTGCCAATGGTAGCGATATGGTTTCTTGTAGGAGCAAGAAGTGCTTTTGGCGCATCCAGTTGTGGTTCTCGAGCTGATGGGAAATGTCCGCCACCTGATAAGTTTCACTTAACTTATCCAGCTTGTCCGACGCTTATTCTGCTACTCCCGCATCTCGGGTGATTCACACCTGAGATGGAGTATGACTGGCCAGAAATGGCCCTCCCGATCTCCTGTGTCCCTTTCGGTTCAACTTCACCATACTCTACGAGTCGCTATGCTTCAAACACTCTCAACAATAGGCCATCCGATCTTGCATATGCTCTCTCCTACCCTCTCCTTTAAATCCCTCAAATTGCTATCAAACCTCTAGAATTTCCGAACAATGCCTAAGGAGTTTTTCACTGTCTGCTCTTTTTACCCAGTTCCATTTACTGGCATCGCCACTCTTTACAATGCTCTACTGAACCAATGCATTTCACAGCTGCTTTGTACTAAAAGGGAGTTAAAAGACATTTACCTACATTTCCCTTAATAAACCTGACCTGACTGCCTGCCTCCAGACCAAAACGGGAACATGCATGTTCCTTTACCAGATCGGGGAGCGCCCTACTTCGACTCCTAAAGGTACTAACACTACTTGGTCCGCGAACGTTATTTCAGTCATACCAACAATCTTGTTAGTTAGCTAGCGGGTAGATAGATATAGCTCATGTGCCATCTTCCTCCCCATCAGGATAGGAACACCCTAGAATGCAGATGGATTTATGCTAAATTCCGAGGAAAGTAGGGTAAAAATGAGGACAGGAAAATTTAATTTCATATATAGCACTGCGCAGAGCAGGTTATCAAAGTTTGACGAGCCGAAGATCCACCTCTGCGATCAATCTTCACGTCTAATATCTTTAACAGAAACCTGTTTGTCTCAACACGACATCCTGCCCTACGGCGCAGTACTCTAGATTCAGGATCTGCGGCATTTTGGAGGGCGCAGTATATCATCTGGTGATTAACAGCTGCTAGCTGATGCCCATCCGTTGGGTTTATAATCATTCTGGTCTCGGTGATTGAACGAACGCATAGCGGCTGCGTTTTAAAATCAATTATCTCCTGCATTCACCCGAGGTCGGGAGGTGGCTTTGCGCTAAGTTCCGAAAAAAATGACGGTGAGCGTTAGGATACGACAATTTATCACGCCATGTCAACTGTATTACAGGGGTGTTCCCGTTTCCCCGTCCTATCAGGGGGGGACGCATACCGGATTTTAACCAGCAGATAGACATAACTGCTGCCTGCCGAGTTGCCGTAGCTAGGATTAATGACCAGGCCGCGTTCTCCGGGGGGTCCCCATTTTCATGTGTCACGGAGGGACCATTAAACGTCAGCAGTTGTCACACCATCCTTTCGAACGCTGTAACAAGCAATCCCGTGGGGCGAACGCCTCACAAGGACCCGGTGACCGAATGCTGTGGTGGTGGCGCAAGGTGTGACTCACGCAAACGCCGTGAAAATGACAGGCGGTCAAATCAAACCTCGTTAAAAAGCTGGCATTCTGACGTCACCGAAATATCTGGAGATTGGGCTGCAGGATAGTTAATACTGCGAACATATCGCAGGGGGTTAAGTGAGTCAAGCCCAGCAACTGCAATCTTCAGACCATGGTTACTTAGTGCAAAAGAGAAGTCGTTAAAGGCCAAAGTAGATGGAATAGTATATTGTGTACACAAGGGAACAGAGAATAGATGGAAGAGGTCTGACTTGGGAGAACACGACCATCAAGGAGATTGACCGGGGACCAAGTGCCGGTTTGAAGGCAGTCAGGCCAGTAGACAGAGACAGAGAGCGTTCATTGGCTAGATCGGCCTGTGATCGGGCGGATATCTTGGTGGGCGGTCCACGTCACGCGCGCCAGTAAGTCTGGCGGCCGCAACGACCATGAGGTCTAGACGGATTGAGGTCACGGCAGGAAGGCCAGACATCGTGCGGGCAACTACCGACTACCTCAGGGGTATTTTCTACTTGAAAACAGATTTAGGTTTTCAGTGATAGCATATACAGTAACTTGTCTATCTCATGAAACGTCAGCCAAAATTCTGAAATGTTCTTTCGATAAGAATATATTAATGATGTAGCGTTGCAACATTGATTAGCATTTGGCTTAATATCTATAATTCAACCACCTCACCCACACGAATGCAAGAAAAAATATTTTTGAGCCTTTTTCTATAACATGTACTTGAATTAATTAAGGCAGTGAACACCAAAAAGAAATAGACGCAGTGCTCAAGCAACCATTTTTTACAGAATATAATCTTTGCTGGTGGTCAAAAGGAATATCGTTCAAAAGCCGGCATCCTGATATGAATGAAATATATTGAGATTAAGTTGCATGCTAATAAAGGTTGAAACGATAATTGGTAGGTTCGAATTGGAAGCACGTTCCATGAAATAGACCGTTTACTGTATAAATAGCATTTTCGGCAAACACAAGCGAGACTGGAATAGCCATTTCTGGCTTATTAGCCGTTGTCAGCCAGTCATACCTAATCTCAAGAGTTGGAACCCCCGAGATTTGAACCCAGGACCTTTGGTCATTGAGTTCAATACTCTACTTCTAGTCCACGAGCTCCTCGCATTGTCGGTTGTGATCGTGAATATGATGGAACTGGGGTGTTCATCCGATCGATCTGGTTAGGGCATATATTTGCCCCGGAAGTGCCTTGAGGCTCGCACTTGAGTGATATCATTTCATTTTATAAATCGTACCCGAAGTGAGTTAAGTCACAAAACTTGCCCCTCAACTTTAAACTTTTATAGGCTCTTAAGTAACCAGCCAAGGCCATAGCTATGCCGATGGCCTAACGGATAAAGACCTGAGCGACTGCAATGGCCACTTCTGGAGCCGTCAGTCCGTCATACATAGCCCCGAGTGGCGCACCTCTTGAGGTTCGAACTCGCGACCCTTTTGATCAGAGTCTAACGCACTAATCATTGAGCCGGGCGACGGGCTAACAATGGCTAATAAGTCAGAAATGGCCATTCCAGTCCCCCTGGCCTTTGCTGACAATGCAGCTGCTGCAGCTGCTACCAGAGTCCGAGAAATGAGGCCCGAGGCAATGGCAGAGCATTCGGTGAACTTTTATCGACGAATGTATTGTATAGCCAGGTGTCTGAACCATCATCACGTCCAATTCCACCACACGTGATGGAAGTTCAGAAGGTCATTAAGTGCACGCCGGCCATCAAGCATTTAGTGCACAACCGAACAACTATTCCCGATAGGGGGGGGGGTGCGTTAATTGTCATGGTTATGCACTAGCCTAGCGATGACGTCCTCTGAACACTACAACGCCCTGCGTACGAATTATCCTCTATCTCCTGCTACCTCTGAAGATGGGTTCGAGCTGTAACTCCGAAACGTCAGGCGTATAAAGTTTTTGTCCCTAGCGATCACGTCTGCTTTTTCTCAGTATCTATTGTGGATTGGTGCTCAAGTGTACCTTACAAGTGTTTCTGGAAAGGTATCTAAGCACAACCAAACTGCCACCATGTATGAAGACGGTCGAGTATTCTTCCCGCTCACTAAGCCATTTTGTGAGGGCAGCTGTCTACTACTCTTCCTTCGCACAAAAGCAGATAAAAGTGAATCAGTCAATCAGGGTCTACTGAGTTTCCGCGCGCTTGCTTTAAACACGATCGCGGTAGGAATAAATCGAAGGTCCGCCCAATGGTAAAAGGGGTTGTGCTAGCTGTGTTCTTGGTCTATAGACTTCCCTTGCTAACCAATAGGATTTGCTCTTGGTCGTTTTTGCTCTTTTCACAAAATGTTACAATTACAAGCGGCTTTACCTTGTTTCCTTCTACTGCCCACTTGTCACGCATTAAACACGCGTTAACTGCCCATTAATCAGGCATCAGGCCTTTAACCACAAAATCCATCAACAACTTGGGCTGGGAGACTTGGGGCAGCCCTACGATTTATTCCTATCACAATCGTGCTAGGGAGATTTGACTCGGTGATAAACGGGCTACGAGTCTGAGTGCATTCCGGGGGGAGGGGGGGAAGCGAGTGAGGATGCGCGCTTCCCGGAAGTGAGGTCCCGTAGCCCTCCTCTGGTTGGTGCAATCACCGTACGGTCCGGCACGTCTACCGGTGTGTCCACCAGCTGAGTCACGCGCGTTGTTGTAGCAACTTGTGTGCGGGTTGTTGCAGCGGCTGCCTTGACTACGAGAGCTCGCGACGGACGCGAAAAGACCGTAACCCGCACACTCGTAATATGCGCACTTTGTGCGCCGCTGGACCGAGGCGAGCAGCGTGTGTGTGTGTGTGCGTTGCCAGGGCCACCCAACGCGCGATTCTCACGCGATGTCGTAAGAAAAAGGGCCGTGCGAAGATGCGCATTTTCGCGTTTGATCGCTGCGTTCTCATGACCTCGATTTTACTTGGTGGGCTGAACTTGGTCGGAAGGTAGCACTTGGCGGGGTCAGACGCATTCAAGCGGCAACGCAGCATTTGCTCTTCAATTGCTGCTGCTTTTTTGGCTTGAATTTGACGATGATTTGAGTCGAGACTTGTGCACACAGGTAGCTCCAGAAACTTGGACAGGGGTCTCCTTTACTCCCGCAGCTGGCGGGGCGCCAGAATGAGCCCCAAGGCATAGTAAGAGGATGGAGTTACGCTATCGATCGATGAAGGTTCATCAATGAGTGTCAATAGCTCCCGACTTAAATCGGCAAGACAACGAGATCGTGGCTCAATGGTTAGGTTGTTGGGCTCTGATCAAAAAGGTTGCAAGTTCGAACCTCGGGTGGTGCACCAGTTGGAGTTGAGTATGACCGGCTGATGCTGAGCCAGAAATAGCCATTCAAGTCCCCTTTGTTCTTGCCGACAACACTATCTATGTGTGATTGTGTCCTCACCGATTACGTCGAACAACCAGATTGAAATACGTTCTGTTATAACTGGAGGTCCTTTTTAGCAAAGCAAGTGTGACGGAGAAGTCAACTGCATATGTAGCCGGGGTTAAGTTGCCGGCAAAGTCTAAATTCTATCCCCAGGCACCCAAGCTAGCTCAACGGTTGGTGCGTGAACGGCCTGTGCGATCTCGGAACCCACCAGAGCCGGTCACGCGTAGCACTCACTAATCAGGGAATCTGCTTTAGTGGCTGTGCTGAGAAGTAACTGATTCCTCGTAGTCCTATTGGCAGGGTCATTCACTGCTGACGGCTTATGACCCAGAAATAACCACATTCCGGTCTCTCGCCTGTCTTAGCAGCACTACTATATGCTTATCCGCTGAGTGGCTCCTGGCGCAGTTTCCGATCGAACATTTCCTACACTGTCAAAAGGAAGTGTCTGTAGTATACAAATACTGTTTTAGTTAACATGTTCCCGACACGTTGATTGAGTGCAGCTGCTACGTCATGCGGCAACAGAAACGACTGCCTTTGACTTTCGTGCAGTACACGTGCTAGGAGCATAGTACATCAACCACCAGTTCAACGTGGGCAAACTCAGGTTACATTGTGGTTCACGACTGTAAATTAAACAAGCCATGCGGAAATGGAGACGAAAAAGCATGACTAGAGCCTGAGGAATAGGAAAAGAGGTGTACTTCCCTAGCATGGCTGTCATTATTCGTCACCCTTAGGTATCGTCACGCCCGAACAACCCCTTCTTTCCAACGAACTTGAAACTCTATCCAACGCAGTGGAGGTGGTGAGCCCTGCAGTTCACATCACTCAAATATTCAAGCGGGTCATCCAAACTACAATTATTTACGCCATCGGATTTGGAATAAATTGCTCGTAGTCCGGTCAGTATGTAACGCTTGACAGCGCAGAAGCATAATTACCTGGCCAGAATAACATTATCGACGCATTACTGATAGCAGCGAACATGCTAGTTCCAGTGTAGTGGGTCGTCGCCCGTCCGATGTCTGGCTTTCCCGTCGTGGCCTCAATCGGTCTGGAGCTCAAGGTCATTTAGGTCGCTAGACTTACTAGCGCGCGTGACGTGGACCACCCAACACGCTGTCCGCCCACACGCTGTCCAACCAATCACAGGCCGACCTAGCCACTGAAAGCGCTCTCCCTTTCTGTCTACTGCCCCGAGTTCTCTGCAACAGTCAATTGGGATCCGGTCGATCTCCTGAGCGTACGGGCTGTCCCGAGTCAATCTACTCTCATCTATTCTCCTCTCCCTCGTGTACACAATATATTCTTCCATCTACTCTGGCCTTTACGGACTTCTCTTCTGCACTAAGTAACCATGATCTGAAGATCGCAGTTCCACGGTTTAACTCACTTAACCCCCTGCGATACCAGAAAGCAGTTTAGAAGGCGAAGATGCGATCGCTGAAAGAAGACCAGGGAAGTGAGAATGGAAAATGTTGGCTTGTGAACCGTAACCCGATCCATGTGCTCCCCACTCTTAATATATCCGATCGCAACCGACAGGGTAACGAACCCGTGACCCAATGGATATGGCTAGCTGATGATGGCTCGGAAGCCAGAAGTGGGCACTATACTCTCCCTTGCCCTCTTCGATGATATCTTTCTGCCAACCATATGCTAGCCATTGAGTGGTGGCTGAAGGGGCTCCCAAGGAACAACGGAAGGAGTGAGCACTCATCTGCCCCGGCAAGGCAACGAGCCCATGGGTTGGAGCCTCGGAGGTCGCTACCTCTAGGGTTGGGTATGACTGGCTGATGATGACTACCACTTTTAATATATCCGATCATTACCGACAGGGCAGCAAGCCCGTAACTCAATAGTGAGGACGTTAGACTCTGATCAAAAAGTTCGTGAGTTCGGGCCTCGGATGGTGCGCTGCGTGGGTATGGGTATGACTGGCTGGCGATGGCTAATGAGTTAGAAATGGCCATCCCAGTGTCCTTTGCCTTCACCGGCAATAATATCTGCCTATACTACTAGCCGCTACGACTGCTGTCAGGGCCCTAGAAAGGATACTCCAGACAGAGCGGGACAAGTGCATTCCGTTTGCACTTAGTGAACGTTCATCAACGAGTGTCAAGTTAAGCAAATTGTTTGCAAGCGTTTCGGTTACATAACACACAAGAGCCTACCCGATGCCTAATTTTCCCAGAGCTGCCAAGAGCCAGTAGGTCATGAGTATGCAACAAATAAAGCAGAGTTTATTTTCACCCTAAACCCACAAGCGATGACGGCCATATTGACTCCCACACAGACGATTTGCATGCCCCAATAATTAATTCTGAGGCAGACTTGCGCAGCATCTAAAGCACTCACTTCTTGGTAAGACCATGTCAAGACCGGACTGGACCAGAGGTGGGCTCTGGTGCAGTGTCTGGCAAAGCTAAACGGACAGTATCCGCGTACTGCACAATATTTGGACCAGGATTTCTCTAAGGTGGCTCGCAGTTCACACCCTTGGGAGTGCCACTGCGAGAAGGCGCCATCGTGGCCCAACCCATCGTCCTGAAAAAGATGCAGCAGTTGTCAATTTTCTCAGCCCTGCCTCTTGGCGCTCCGTGATAGACTCAAGAGCATAATATTTATTCTAATACCAGATGGACCAGCGTTGGCCTCATTCTCTCCCCCCACCAATGCACCAGTTGAGCGTCTGACCTCACTGGGCACAGTGGCTGCTGTAGCGTGGCATTTGATGTCAAATTCGTGCTATCGCGCGTGCCGTAAGTATAACAATAAGCCTCAGCCGATGGAGGGCAGACTCGGCCGTTGTGAATGACAGAACTACACAGAACGTCTACGTGCACCTCACACATGACCTGGTCCATCCTACACTGACCGCGTCTTTTGCAAGGACGACTCGGAGCTTGCGCGGGGGGGAAGAGCTCCATCGATCACCGGTTTCGATAAAGTGAATTGTGTGCTTCACAACAGGCTGGAATCAGGCGCGAGCACTTACGCGTTAATTAGATTACCATGAGAGTGGACTTGCATGGCATCTATTGCACCCTATCCTCTCACCCTTCCCCCACCTGTCTGAGCCTGGCGTCACGACCAAGTCATGGCAACGGGAGAGGGCGCATGCGGTTGGGAATAAGTATCTTCCAGTAGTCTGGTCTCTAACCGTCCTTTCCGTGGAGAACTCCCCGGAAAGACAAGAGGATAGGAACCTCCCCCCTCCTAATCCTCCTCTTTCCAATGGTCTTGAGCAATTACGGTGATTTGTGGGAGTCGTAGGTTAGGGTTAGGGTTATTACTCGATAACATTTAACATTCCTGGAATTTCGCTTGCGGTCACCTATTTCAAGCAAAGGGTTGGGACGGGGCTGAGAGGTTCCAGATGCGTGTGAAAGTTTGCACAAGTGTCCAGATTATCTTCACGCAGAGTTTAGCACAAAATTCCAACCTGTCGGCCCTTAGCGGGTTTTTTAAGACATGCGTTTTTGGTGCGATTTTGGGCGCTGGTGAGGGCACGAAGAACAGCCACAAATCGCTGCCGGAAGCAGTCATGGTGAAGCTGTATGATCTTCAAATCATGACTGTCGCATCCGGACTCACTCTTAATGGCCCAGCGTCATAAGCACCCTAGCACCGGTTCGCACGTGGACAAGGAGATCAAAGGCAACCGCTCGGATTTACTGAGTGGCCTGTTCAGAAGTCATGTATATCAGCTGCAGTCCTAAGCACGCTGTATGCGGGCTTTAGGCTTGCTGATTTCCAGGGGCTGAAGTAGTGAACCTACGCCACTTCACCGGTCAGATCATCTTCGGGGGTTGATTGATGGATCCCATTAGTGTAATTAGCTGCACCTTAAAATAAACAAGGGAACAAGAAAAGTAAATCACACATACGTACGGGTGGAGGGCTCGTGCAGACTGGGTTAAATTGCCCTTCGCCAAGCGACCTGCGCAGATCACGCAACCTGCTCGTCCCATTGTGCCTTCGGGCTTGAGCTAGTGCCCAGTATGCAGTCTCAAAGATGACCGACGAAGACAAGGCCGACTGAGATGGTCATTCCTGATCAGCCTATCGCAGGGACTTGAGTTAAACCCTAGCAACTGCGCTCTTCAGTCTCGGGATCCTTAGGAGAAGAGAAGACATGGGAGGCCAGAGTGGACGGAGGAGCTTACTCTGTACAGAAGGAGGGAGAAAAGATAAGACTAAGTTTACTGTCAGACCAGTGCACGTCCGGCCGTGAAGAGGAGCCAGTCAGCGCGGGAGTCGTCACAGCGTCTAGAGCGGTCGTTGTGTGAGTCGGAATTGAAAGGTGATTGGCCAGACCGGGGGCGGCAGGAGGAGGCATGTAAGCATGTTAGCAGCAGTGCGCTTTCCCGCGTGAGCGTCCACGTGGAGTAAGATTTGATAAAGTTCAATGGAGGAAGAACATCGACTCAAGGCTCAGGTCACGCAAATCTGGATTTAAATGGAGCTAGCTGACGACATTCAATAAACCTTATCTGATTAGTGAATGCACATCTACCATATATAAAAAATACATGTTCGGCAACAGTATCTTAAGTATTGCACCTCATATATCACTCGCCCCAGTATTTTGTCCTATAGAAACGGTGCTTATAGGGTAATTATGGGTGGGGAATTAGGAAAGGCACTGGAATATACTTTGCTAACTGTTATGGGCACTTTTGCTTTATTGTTGATAGAAATGTTATAGATTTATATAGGTAGATTTTTCTTTTTTGTATTATTATTTAACGTAGTGCGGAAAAACCCTTTTACCAAAATGCAGGTTTCTTGAACTTCCTGAAAAGATAGAAATGATGCTGAGGAGGTCATCTACTTCAACTTACCTAAGGTCCAACTTACCGTTCTGGAGTTAGCTTATTTTAGTCCACGGCGCGAGGCCCCGCCCACACTTTCAATTTACATGCGGAACAGATCACTCCCGATGGTCGCGAGAAACCAATTCAACTACCCTTTTCCACTTTCAACTTACTTCTACAAATTTCCTTCACTGCGAATCCTATTTCCCCACCCCAAAACCCCTATAACCACCGTTTTCGTAGGACAAAATGCTGGGACTAGGTGAATATGAGGTGCACAACTTAAACTACCTTTGTCGTATTTGTAGCAATCATAAAAAAATTTGAAGAAGGTGCTGTTTATTGCGTCAAATTTCGCGGCTGGTTCTCCAGTTCGTCGCCAGACAAATGAGAGTCGTACGAACACATTTGGCTCAAAACAATGACTAACACAAGATCATATGGTTGGTCAGAGTGTGAGTAAATAGTCGTCATCCGCATTTAATAATTGGATCGGTGGTGGCTGTTTGGACCTCTATCTGATCTTGAGAGATTTGTTATTAACATAAACATCGATATTTCCGTTAACGCATTGCCTCCAATAATTTGCGGGCCATCCGAGTTGGGCAAGCGCCAGTGATTTGGGTGTATCCAATGTGCGCATGGCCACCTTAGATAGGTGGTCTCGTCTCCTCACTCCTAACTGGTGTTCATGCATACGGGCGAATACAGATTTCTCAGTTTGACTCTCGTTTATGAACTTTTATCGACTGCTGAAGGAACTCACTTGTCCCGCTAGACGCAAGTTGACCACAGTAGACTGCATCACTATTGGTACAGGGTATTTTGCAGATGATTTCCTTTCCGTTGAAATGGTCAACCCTATCCTTAGGGTGTACAAGTTGGATGGGCAAAGTAGTTGCAGGCTTGTGCGTGATCTTTAACCGGTACTTTCATAGCTGTCTTTCGAAGAGCTCAGATATATTCTTTGCATATGACAAGGTTCGCCAGTTCGTTGGCTTTGGTGTCGATGCAAACGACAAGAACAGTTAAAAAAACTTATCACCGGCGCTGTGAACAATAAAGCGCCCATCGACTGGTACGGGACTCAATCGTTCGGTGGCGCCTATAGGACACGTTCTCGAGCCCCACTAGCATTATGGCTGTAGCTGGCTGATGATGGCTAATAAGCCAGAAACGGCCATTCCAGTCTCCCTTATCCCTGTCCGTAAGGCCTTTCTGTCTAAAATATATGTGCATTCATAGGCCAAACTGTAAGAGCTTCCGATATCCTTTCGATTAATACCCTAGGGAAGCTTACATAGCCAAAATCCTTACAAATATGTATGCAATTTAGTTCAATTTTATTAAGGTAAACATAGGCGAACGTCTTTGAGCTCCCTATTGATAACGTGGTGGCTAGGAAATATATGGATGCAAAATAAAAATTGTAAAAAGCACGTCAATTAAATGCTTACAGGCGTAAAGCGAAAAGCTGTTGGTAACCATATTGTATTGCAAACACTGCCATCATAGTAAAATTTGGCGTGGGAAGTCGATGGACTCCTGAAAATGGATTGATCCAGACCATGAAGACATTTGGCCTGGTGCCAAAAGAAAGATTAGTTGGGCAACCTCCGGCCAAATTTTTGCAAAAAAGTGCACCCAGTCCCAGTTATTTTTGTCCGCAAAATGACTGAGCTTGCAACTGGTGTCAGAGCCAATGCCTCGGCCCTGCACTTCATCTAGAACCAATAAGACGTTATTTGGGTAACAGTTTAATTTAGGTTCCCAAACAGCTTATTTAGATAACCGAATACTTGTGCGCTTTAAGTAAAATGGCCCAAATGGACACAGTCTTTGATTCTATAGCATTTTCACATGATGTATGCAGCATCTAGCATGTTCGCTTTTATTGGTAATACCCATATCATCTCTAGGTAATCAACTCTATAGAGGTGATATAGAGTCGACGATTGTGTCCAGCTGGGCACTGTTGGACCATTTTAATTATCGCACGCAGACATTCGGTTATTCGGTTATTTTTATTCATTCCTATTATTTTTTGCTTATATACGCCCTACTTTTTAATAATTGTTTATTTCTCTTGATATGCCTCACGCAGTTAACCTTTATTACCATCTGTCCACTGTTACATAAGAATAGAGTTTCCGCGTTCTGGTTGGTAACCTAAATTAAACTATTACCGCTATGTCGGCTCTGAACCACGCCGGAAAGCTAACTAGGCACAATTGTTATAACGGTAGACTATGGAAACATGTCAGTTACTCCTCCCCCCCCCCAATCCTTCGCTCGTGGTGTTCTGATTATAGAGCTCTCAAGAGCTCTGCAAGTAATCAACACCTCCCCTTTTAGAGTCTATTGCAGAAACATCTGTTTTCGGCAAATTAACATTGTGCCTGTATAATTGCACTGATAATGAAAACAGTGGAGTTGGCTCAGATTAATAAATGTGTTGCGATTAAAACTCATCGTTTTAACACCGCCCGCATACCGAGATCGGCATGTACAGGGGGAAGTAGGATAGGTTGTGAGTATTGGTCATCGCTCGAGTACGTGGAGTGAACTGCGACCTTCAAGGCCTGGTTCCTAAGGAGAGAGAGAGAAGACAAAATAATGGGAAGGCCAGAGTGGCAGGAAGAGTGTATTCTGTAGAGACGTTAAGGAGGAAGTTTGACTAGTTCATCCGTTTCCTAGTCGGGTCGGATCCGGAGTGTGGTATTCCGGCAGAAATCTGTGCGGCCGCCAAAAGCTGTCTTAGTCTCGGTCAGCCTTGATGATAATTGGTTAGACCACGACATGACGTGTTACTGGGTGACGACGAGAGAGACCAGATGCATGCGTTCGCTAGCAGTGAGGGTTGCGCATCCATTTGCGGATGGCCCGAAGCCCGCGAGAAAACTGCCTTCGCGCGAGTGACCTCGTCTGTGGCGTCAAGAGTTAGGAGGGTGTCAGGCAACAGCGAAAGCTACAAATCACTGTCACGTGCATACAGTGAACCCGGGTGGTGGGGGAGACATACGATCACCACCTAGCATCGGCCACGGAATAGAGAGTGCCTGCATTGGCGTTTTTTACAACGCCTATTCCTCACGTTTTCGTAACGCTTCGTTGGCTGCGCGCTTTAAATGACATCAGTAGGTTCGGCTGCAAATCTCTTTAAACATATTACAAAAAGGCCGGCAGCAGTAAGAAGTTCGGAGCCAGAATCAGAACAAATATGTCAGGCCTACAGGGGGTGCGCAAGACGGAAGTGTTACTCCGGGGGGGAAGGTTGAGGGATGGAGAGAGAGGACTAAATTAGACTAGGTTGTAAAATTTCGTCATGGATCAGGTACGTGGAGTGATGATTACTGTTATTTGCAGAGTAAACGATTGTTATAAGGGGGTGGGTCCGATATGCGATCAGCTTGTGCTAGGATCATCGGACAACACAGTATTGGATTCGTTAGCCGCATAGCCATTGCGTCGACTGTTGCTAGCACCTGTTGCTCTAGACACTTGGAGAAGTTGGTTGTTGTCTAGTAGATAGCCTTAGAGCCTATCGTAGGGGGTTAAGTGAATCTAACCGTGCAACTGCGATCTTCAGACCATGGTTACTTAGTGCTGAGGAGAAGTCTTTAAAGGCCAGAGTAGATGGAAGAGTTTATTGTGTACACAACGGAAGAGGAGAATAGATTGACTTGGGAGAGATACGTCCGATCAGTAGGTTGACCGGGCCCAAGTCAGGTCTTAGAGTAGTCGGGCCAGAGGACAGATAGGGGGAGATCTTTCATTAGGGTAGGTCAGCCTGGAGATTTTGGGCAGAGAGACAACTTGTATCGGGCACGCATGCAAGCTCCTCATTCGTCGCCTCCTAGATGCGAGAACTATGATTGGCCGATCGAGACGTCGAGAAAGCACATCGGTGAGCGTTTGGGAAAGTGCACTTCGACGCGAGCTAGTCAGGCAGGCACGACCCGCTACAGTACTCCCCCCGGAGACCGTAACGAGGAAACTGAAAGAATCCGAGTGGAGGAAGAATAGTTAAGTTAGGTGTGAGAGATACGTACCAAGATGAGGTTGCGAGAGGCGGGTTAGTGCTGCCAGTGCCGCTTGGGAGGAGGAAAGGTCATCTCGCGGAGCTCGGTCTTTACCTCCCAAGCGTAAGAGGGAAGAATACGCGTAGCTTCGCCTCGGAGGAAACTGCTTATGATAACTGACTTAAGCGTCGTCTTGTGAGCTCAGTTGTTGCATCGTCTAAGAAAGGCGACTGTTCTGCTGGGATTGCAAGGACTGGCCTCCTAAACAAGTTCGCGTGGCCACCCTCATGGTCTGTTTGTCTGTTGAATTCACTGAAAACGTGCTAGTCTGCCAACCCCGCGTAATTACTCGCCTAAAATTACAAACAAGATAGATGATCGATAGATATATAGAGAACTATATTTTGATGATAATATCAAAATTTTCAGCAAAAAAGTGGCTCCATTCACGGAGAGTAAAAATAAGATCAATTGTGGGGTCCAAAAAGCTCAAGAGTAAACGGTCAAAGATAACAAAATGCTCAAAGTAAGAAGTCGACACGGTTACCACATCTGTTATGGAGACAAATCTGCCTTCAGCTTCTCAATTTTCATTTCTTCACACGTGAGGAATCGTGCTAAGAATGGGAGTACCGAGTACTGGTAGGCCGATGTACGGCAGGTCATATGACGGAAGCTTCGGCGCATGGTACGAGAAGATTTCGCAGCCAGTAATTCAGAGTGGAGAGGGTGAGCGACCTCACTTAGAATACGGTCAACGAAATTCTTGACCGATTTAAAATGTCGCTGTATGATGAGGTCAGCTAAAAAAACATAGGAATAACCGGCAGCTGAAGAGAGCATGCGGAGAATACGTTTAATAATAAGCAAGTCTTTCTTGATTAGTGCTGGAAAAGTAACTGAAGAGCAATTAAGAATAAGAGGGAGGATACAGGCATCTATAAAACGCCAGATGAGAGCTTGTGGGGTGCGATATGAACGCAAGCGGCGGACATAATACAAAAGTTTGCGGATTTTTATAAAAAGGTCTTCAATATGAAGAGTAAATGAGAGGTTGGAAGCAAGTGTTACACCAAGGTATCGGAAGGAGGATACATTGTTGGGCAGAAAGTCAATGATTGCAGGGCTGGTAGGGGGTCGCAGCCGAAAAATGCACTGGACTGACTTCCGCTCATTAAGTAAAAGGCCATTTTCTGACGACCATGCTGTGACATGGTCCAGTCCATCCTTCAGTGTTTGGAGATGGGTCTGGCTTTTGAGAGGATGGCCGACAACCATATCGTCAGCGTATTTGGCAAACAAACATGCGTTTGGAGATCGTAGGTCATCAGTATGGAGGGAAAAAAGATGAGGGGATAATATAGACCCCTGCAGAACTCCACAATTGTTGGGAAGGACCGTGGATTTTCGCTTCCCGGTTTGAACGAATTGGGTGCGGGAAGAAAAATAGTACCTTAGCCATGAGACAACCCAGCCAGGAGAGCCACATGCAGAGGTTTTACTAAGAAGAAGATGGCGCGGGATCGTGTTGAAGGCTGAGGAATAGTCAAGAAAAGCACACGCGTAAGCACGGCATCCCTTATCCAAGTCCCTAAGAGCAGAGTGGACTACTAAAGCAACTGCATCTAGTGTACTACGCCTAGCCTTATACGCAAACTGCAAGGGATCAGAAAAATTGGAAGAAAACGGCTTAATGATGTCCAAAGCGACTCGTTCTGTAAGTTTGAGGAGTGCAGAAGATCAGGCGATTGGGCGAAAGGATTTGGGACCCGTTGAAGTGGGTTTTTTCGAGATAGGAGTGATTTTGACCGAACGCCAACCGTCAGGAATCTTGGACTCCATGAAAGATAAATTAATAAGATGTGCCAAGACAGGAGCTAATTGAAAAGAGCAAGATTTAAGGAGAAATGGGGAGACGCCATCTGGTCCGGCAGCTGTTGTACCTTTAACCTTGTTTAGGTGTTTCCTCACTGTTGCCATAGACACTGGAGAAAAATCACTCGGTGGTAACGAAATATAATTTGTCGGGAGATAGGACTCGGTGGGAGTATGGATGAAGTTTGAGTTTAAGCTGTTTTGGTCAGCGTCAACATGTGCCAGCGTATTGCGTTGACCAGTGAGACGTTTAAGACTTTTCCATATTTCGGATGAAGAGAGAGGAGACGAAGATGTAGAAATAGTAAATAACTGACTAACAAAAAGGTCATTTAGTCTTGCGATCTCGCGTTTTATGAGGGCATTAACGTCCTTCAATCTTTCTCGTAAACCTAGTTTGTAGAACAGTTCCTTGTCTCTTCTCAAAGTTTTTAAGTGGGGAGAAGATATTCGGTCTGGTCTAACCATGACCGTGTCAAAAGGAAAACAAATATTAAAAATTCCGTTGAGAAATGTTGTAAGATAACTCGAACACGACTGGACATTCCTGTTTTCGAGAAAGATGGGAATGCATTCAGATATACAAGTCTGAAGCAAGGAAATATTATGTGGGGACGTGTCACGAATGTGTAATTTCCTCTCGGGCGTTACTAATAGCCCTTTGTTGGTCTTAGAATAGATTTTTGGTTGACAGAGCAGTACGGAATGGTCTGAGCCTGCCAATGGAGCTCTATTTTTTACAGCAAAAAGCTTTGGATAGTTAGTCAGGATATGATCGAGTGGGGCGTCATCTCGTGTATTGAAATTAACTAAGTCACTAAATCCTAACAATATGAGGGGACGTAGATTTACTCGATTGAAGTCCCCACATAAAATAATTACATGCTCGCAAGACAGTGCGGCAAGCTTTTGGGAAAGAAAATCGAAAAAGTGGGTAAGGGCATCTTGACAGGTGGAAGGGGGTATGTAAATACTAACATAAATGATGCATTTGAGTTGTGTAAAAATTTAGGCCTACAAACTACTGCAATAACGTCTATGTGGTCTTCGGAGTAAGAAAAAGGGACTTACAGTTTGTGTACCATTGCTGGTTTACAAAAACTGCTACTTTGCCACCTCTGCTGATTGATCGGGATTTTCTGTCCGAACGAAAACAGCAATAAGCTGGAGGTGTGATGAGCTGCGACTCTATATCCCTATTAAGCCAGGTCTCTTGAAGACAGATTACACCGCACTTACTGTGTTCCTGTTTCAACATAAGTGCATCCAATTCGAGACTTTTATTGAAAATAGACCTGCAGTTAGTGGACATTAGACCCGGAAGAGACATTGAGGCTAATGGTTGACGCTTCATAGCTTGTTTCCAACCGCATCGGTGCTTACGCGATCGTATTGCATTCCATTGGATAACATTTGGTGCTGATGTACTGCAGGTTCTGCAAATTAATCCAAAAGTACGTGAATGTTCGTTATGAATTTCCGTCGATAGAATATTTGTCCTTCGAGCATTCAAAAAGGTACGAATGTACAGCAGAGATGACCTCATGTCCAGAAATGCAGAAAAACAAAGTAGAGAAGTAGACAGTCTGGTATACACTAATAAATTCCCGCGTGAATGGAGAGCAAAAAAACCGGCAGCTCAAATTCGAAAGCCCGCCTGTTTGAGGCTATTTAAAGCGACGGGAAGGGGCGTGGAGAATTACTTTTTATGGCCGCCTAAACATATGTAGCGACCCCCTTTCTAAGTCATGCTTTCCTCGGACGCCGCGCGGACTAGGTCATGTCTGGCGTGACCACCACGCGTCCGCAAGACACCATAGTCAAGGCCTCCGTTCAAGGTCACTCCTGTCTGGCTTTATCAAGGGCGTCTGGTCTCACTATCCAACCACTTCTCAAGGCGAGACCAGTGCTCGAGATGCGGGTGAGATGTTTACGCTCATTCACTTCCAGAGCCGACGACTTACTGTTCGGTTGCAGACTCTCTGGACTCCGGCTCATTCATGGCTGGCCTGCGCATGTCTGGAAGTCATTTTCCTATTGCTTACATACTACGCTTGTTCCTACCCTATGGCCTTCCACACCTTATTCTATTCAGCTAGCTTATACATGTTGGGATACGTTCTATCGCCTATTTTCTGGCTGGACCACATCGTATCCCACACATAACAGGAAACTGCCCAAATTCTACTGAAATTAGGTTCATGATTAAGGTTCATAATAAGGTTATGTTTAAGGCTGGGGTTTAGGTCGGAGTTGCGGCAAAAGACAGACAACTTTAATTATTACAGTTTCGGCTCGGGTTACCCACAGGGATTTCGGTTTCGGATATAGTCAGGGTTAACTTTAAAGTTACGATTTACTCCTATGTTTGAGTCAGTGTTAGGGTTAAGACACGGGAATATTTACTCTTTCAGAAATGTATCGTAAGCGCTTTGGTGCCAACTTCCCGGGAAATTAGGTATAAGATTAGGGTGAGGTTTAGTGCTCTGTTTAGGGTAGAGTTTAACGTTGGGGGGAGGGTGAATGAAGGTCAGATTCGGGAGTAGGGTCAGAATTATGTCAAGGATTAAGGTTTGGATGCATATATGTCAGATGGCAGAGAGCAGGTTGCCTGCGGGTTTCTAGACCGACACCCAAGACACAATGGGTCTTGTATGTCGTCTAAAAAAATTATTGAAGCGCCGTAAAACAGAACGCAGTCGGGTAAATAAGGGAGAGGAGTCCAAAGAATGTGGTGTTCCCGTGTTGAGTGCCAAAGCCAGTGGTTTCTTTCACTACAGCCCTTTTCCCCACCTCTCTGCCTTCCACTCCAAACGTCCACTCCTACGACAGGACAACGAACCCGTGACTCAGTGATGACGTGTTTATCGCAGGAAGTGAAGTAAGCTAAACCCTAGCAACTACGATCTTCAGACCACAGTTACTTAGGGGGAGAAGAAGTTTTGAGAGGGCCAGGGTAGTAGGAACAGTTTATTGTGGAGAATAGATCGAAGAAGTCTGACTTGGGAGAACACGACCAGCCAGGAGAGCCAGCCGGGCCCAAGTGAGGTTTTAACAGCAGGTATGCAAGTGGCAACAAGCATGGGCATTGACTGGCTGCCCTGAAGTTTATTGGCCGGACAGATTGCATCGACCTAGGCGTGCCTGCATCTTATCCACCGCCGGGAGAGACCAGCTTTTGCTGCATCTATGATTGGCTGTTGCAGAGGCCGCCTTCAGTGCAGACGCACGCGTTAGGAGCGGTGGACCTTCGGGTATGCTAACTTATGTGGAGTGAGTCAACACATGTAAAACTCGACGATCAAGTGTCTGGGGTCTAACTGTCAGATGATCCACATCTAGGACTGGGTCTGACTGGCTGACTGCTGACGGTTACTACGCCAGAAATGACAGTTGCACTCTCCATAGCCTTTGTTGGTAGCATCTTATCTATAACCTACCATGCCAAGCGGCTACTTCGCTAAGGGCTAGATTTTCTGACATAAAACCAAATAGTTTCACTGAATTTAGAACTCCTGTTCCTCCTCTCTTACCTCACCCCCCCCCCCACCTACCCCAACCGCAACCATCTCAAATTCTGTAGCAGGAAAATAGCGGTGGCATGTTATGTTCAACAATCAAAGGTCCCGGGTTTCAATCTCAGATGCTCCACGCCTGGAATTCAGTATGACAGGCTGATGACGACTAATAAGCCAGAACTGTCTCCTTCAGTATCCCTTGCCTTGGTCTGTGCCATCTTGTCAGTATGCTACAATGCTCAGCGTCCAGTTATCTAATACTATCACCTGCTGACCGTGTTGGGCTTGATCATCAAACCAAATAGTTTCACTGCAGCTGTAGGAGCACCTCCTTGATAGGCGCTGCAGAACAAGCTAGATGGCGCATATTGTAGTAGCCTGAACTAGCCTGTTAGGAAGATTCAGCTGTGATCCAGGCAGAGCATTAAATACAGTTGGTACCCGGCCTTTCGTATGGCCAATCTCAGCGGACAGATGACGGATGTCCAGTTGACCAGATGGATTGGGTGCGTGTGGTTTCCAGGCGCAACAGCTGACGCTGAGGCATCACTGATGGCTGACAGCTAACTGTAAATGGGCACTTGGGCGTCCGGGAATACCTCTCAGATTTAGGGAAAGTTACGGAAAAGTTGTCCACAGTTATTGTGTTTCTTATAGGTACTAGAGTCTTGTAAATCCGACATCTAGAGTCCTCGAGCATGCCGTTAACACCAAGTGATGATTGCCTCTTCCGTTCCCTTAACCGGAAGGTATGTCCAGGCCGTCCTGGTTAATATCACTATCACGCAAAGAGCTGTGTACATATATCTTCCGGGCGCGCATAATCTCCCCTACCCTGTGGAGGGGGAGAGGAGCATAAAGAGACGTCGGCGCGTTTACAGATGTCGCGGAAATGACGCTTCACTGGGTTGATTGCGGAAACATGCACATGCCATTTTCACGTTGGGCTGCAATTTAGCGCACGTGTAAGCGGCAGCATAGGAATCGATAGTGTTAAAGGAATGTGACCGACTGACTGGCTGTCAGCCACCAATGCTCGAAAGCACGTATTCACGCACACGTGTACCCACTGTGTCAAGGTCATTCACACTCCTGATCGTGTTGATCTGCACGACAGATCGAACGCGGTTTCCGACGAGCTCCACCGTGTGCTCCCCAGCGTGACGATGACTTATGCATGGATTAGTTTTACGTTGTCGTTAGCTTGCGCTGCAGCTACCTCTTCTATTTTCTCATCCACCTTTGTCGGGTGTCAAGACAGAGCCAAGAAGTCAGGAGGCGGGATAGAGGGCGGGTGGTAGGAGTGGCCGGAGCCGTACCGCTGCATCTGACTCAGATCCCATGGAGTGGGGGTGCTATAAAGGCTATAGGTGGCTGGAGCTGGCGTTAGCCGGCATCTACGCGCGCCACCAACGCTTCTCCCCTTCCCTCATGTCCGACATTTGTTCTGAGAGCAAAACCCGAATAACGCTTGCCACGCGCTGATCTAACTCCCATGTTAGTCCAGACGGCTCGTTCAGGGGGCACGCAGGCCAACAACACTGACGCCTCCAGACAGTCGTAGCGGGAGGACGCACGCGTACTGGAACAGGCGGATCATCTGGACTCTCGTCTTGTATCTAAGATATGAGTAAATACGTCAGCGCACACAACACACCTGACACCGAAAGATGTGTACGAAGCGACCGAGCGTATTACCGCGGGACTAGGCGTCGGAATCGCACACCGTTCCAAGGCTAAAATGCGCAGCCGGGTCATGAGAATCAAGGATCGATAAGATTACAGTGAACAGCCGGACTTGATGCATCGCATATCACGTAGAAACTGTCCCATAAATTAAACGGGACAGACTGAGCACATGTTGGGTTCACACATACACGAACATAGGCTGGCTGTTCAACGGGATGACGCATCATCGCAACTGGTCACCCACACCTACGAGACGGGTCACGAGTTAAACTTCGCAGCTGCGAGTATAATTGCCCACGCTAGCAGCAAGACGGACGGAGAACTGATTGAAGCCTGGGCGTCGGATGACAAGTCAGTTTTCCGATGCATCGAGCTGGCACTCGCATATTTTGCCCCACACAAGTATCTCAAGACTCATAACACTGGTGGTTAATTGGTCTTGTCCCTCCCTTCCCCCCCTGATGACGGTTAATTGGTCCCTTACCCCTATAAATGTTGCTTGCTTTCGTTGACGGTTTTATCTCTGACGATGGACTCTCGCACGAGTTCGAAAGCTCAGATTCCGGTGATCGACACAGCTTCTTCTTAATCTGCACACTTTGCTCACGATCGCCTCTACTGGAGACTGCAAGCCATAGGTCTGTGATCGGTAACTCTATCCAAACGGTTATACCACCACGACTGTGTCCTCACTTTGGTGTCTAGGGTACAACCACTGCTTTGTCCGTGAAAGCAGAGACAAGAGGGGTGGTAAACTGAAATGGATGGTATAAGTTTAGTTTTTAATTCATCATTTAGTTTATTTTCATTTGTTGTTTTAGGTAGTTTTG
>JAYGXS010000008.1:2605754-2619209 GCA_036362985.1 Ligula intestinalis | reverse complement strand
GGTTCCAAAAGTTTGGCTAGGGCCGGGGTTTTATGAACACCTCGGTAGTTATTTACGTCCGAACGAGAACCTGACTTGAAGACTGGAAACTACTAGATGTCTTCCATGAGAAGAAAGGTTGAGAAAAGATGACTTAGCTATCAGGGGAAGCTCAACACCCTCTTGATAAGCGAGTTTGGAATACCGTCAGTTCCTGAGTTTTTCAGACGGATAATGTGCTTACGAATTACTTCTATGGAGAAGACAATGGTACTGATAGTTTTGACTAAGAATGGCTTAAACCACGGGGTCGGTTCAGATTACGTCGTAAGATGCTTTGCAAAGAATGTATTAAACAGTTCAGCCTTACCAGACTCATCTAGCAAAAATGTTTTATCTTCATTCAGTAAAGGGGGTATTTCTTGACCTCGTATAGCGGAGGACCGACGACGGAAAAGCTGGGCAATAGATTTTGCAGAGTTTAACTTGTTGAATGCGCAGGATTCCCTCTTTTTGCACGTGCAAGCCGAATCTTAAACGCTAATTCAATGATCTCTACGATTCTGAGGTGCACAGATAATGAACTAGTAGATTCATCGTTCAACTGTCTTTGCAATCGCCTTAGTCTAGGCACTAGAAATTGAGGAACGGTGGGGTCAGAAGAATAAGGCTTAACATTTTTTATCGGCATAAATTCCAAAATGTTATTTGAAATTGCCGTCATTAAGTCACCGAGAATTGTAACACTGTTCATGAAGGAAAGCTTTTGCCAGTCTAGTGAGTCTATGCAGTTGTTAATTAAACTAAAATCAGCTAGGTCAAAAGCATGAGAGGTACGAACGGTGCTAGACATTTTCGTAGAAGCAAGCGGAAGGCAACAATAGATTAAAGTATGGTCACTTTGGAAGAGGTACTGAACGTAGTCAACGAAAAGGGGGAAAATGTCGTTCGTGAAAATTAAATCATAAATATTCTGATCCCTCGTTGCGGAACAGACCAAATGAGACCAGTTTGAAAAATTTATGATAGCTAGGAAGGGCTGAAATCTGGATGGACAACAGTTCAGTGACAAATAAATTTCGGGAAAGTTGGAATCCCCAGCGATAACTTTAGCGTCAAAGGCGGACTCCGAAATCAGCCTAAATATATCGCATTGCTTTTCCTCATCTTCGAATCCTGAGTTAGGGGAATTATAAATGCAGCCGATAATCGCCTTTTGACGGGGAAACAGGATAATGAATGCAATGCAGTAATTCCCTGAGAATAACTAAGCATCTAGATCGAACGGGAAATTCTTGAAAATAGCTTCAATATAGAAAAGACAACCACCACCACGCTTACTAGTGCGGTCATGACGATGGAAATCATTCTCGTCTATAATGGGTGAAGCATCAGAAATTAGCGGATGAGTCCACGACTCTGTAATGCATATAACATCTGGCTTCAGCTCAATTGCAATGGCTCTAAGTTGACCCATATTATTTATAGCAGATCTTGCATTAAGCAAGATAATATCTAATGAAGATCTAGTAATCGAACTAGGGTTATCTTAATTGGGTAATAAAAGTTTTGAGGTGGGTAATTGAATTGGAAGTTTGGAGAATAGCCACCAACTGGATCAGGACAATTGGCATAAGAAGGCTGGGGCGATAGCTAAAAGCTGCAGGTAGATAGCTCTGTGATATCGACAGGCCATAGGGATTATTGCCATGATGAGCTTGCTGATAGTTACCGGGAAATTGGGAAAACGAAGACGGAAAAAAGAGGCTAGTAGGGAGGTAAGGTAACTATAAGGATTAAGCGGTGGAAATCCTGGCCTAGTATGATAGTTGTGATAAGAAGGGTAACCTATATTTTTGTTAGCTTCCTGTTGTATAGGCTTTGCTAGTGAATGGGAATGCTGCATGCTCGCGGTTGAGTTCCGGATCCCACTTATTCGACGACCTGAATTGGGTGATTTAATAGAAGGTTTGGGAGGACTCTGTTCGACTAACGAAGCTGTTGGTCTATGTGACGTAGAAGGATTTTCGTAATTTCTAGGAAAGCTACCAGAATTATTAGCTATGGCAACTGGCGAAGCATTTAAGTTAGAAGTAGACGGGGATGTCTGGTGACTTGATGGGGAGCAGACATTTGCAGTAATAGGGAGCAGTAACCCAGGTTTGCCAGGAGTAAGAGAACACGGCTCCCTAGGCTTCCTAGGGCTACGACCAGGAACTTGAGCCGGTTTTGGTAAATTTACAACTTGATTTGAAGAGCTCGACGCTATTCTTCGCTCCATGGGGGTAAGATCATGACAAAGGAAATACTTTGTATTTTTCAGATATTTGGAAACAAACTCTTGCTGTTTCAAAATGAAGTCTATTTCAATGGTGAAAATAGCTTGACTTAAACTGATGGGTTGTTACTGCGAGATGACAGTGTAAATGTATTTGATATTTTATAGTTAAATCCGCAGGAGTAGAGGAAATGCATGGCAACTTCCATTGGCCGAATCGATTTCGGAACGTTTTTCAGAATAAAATTGTACGTTCATTTTGCCTGTCCTGCGACTCACTTGCGACCAAATTGACCAGAGTATCTAATCGTTTGCATTCCTGGGAGAAAACTGCAAAGATATTCCCGTCAAATAGGGCCTCAAGGATTGAGAGCACTGACCCAAATTTCAACATAAACTCATTGCGATTGGTCACTGCAGACAAATTTATTTGCTCGGCATTCAGATCTGGCTGAATACTGATGTCAGGCTGAAGACTGTTATCAGTAATGACGTTTGCTATTCGCAGACACCGCTTGGGTCTGGACGTCTGAGGCTTCCTACCAAATAAAAAGTGTCACCTTCATAATTTTTTGAAGCAGCAAGTAGATGTTCCACAAAAACAGTCAGGAATTCAGAATAAACTAACTGCTTAAGCTTATATAAGTTGCTGAAAGCAAGACAGATGGATAGCAGATTGCTAGGTAAGCAAGCAGAAACTAAACCACCGAAGGGGACGGAAGCAGGTTTTTCAAAACGTAAGTACTGGTACTTACGGATAATTTGTATAAGAAAACGAAAGAATTTAAGTCGTATCTTCTCTAAGATAAATTGATTTTTATAAAGTTGCCATTTATCTGAAAATTCGAAACCAGCGCTTGACCTTCAATTTCTCCGAATGAATGCGTTCTAAGCATCACTCGGCCGTGGAATAAGAGAAAGAGTATGCACATTTCAAGCCGTTTGCGTTAATATACGATTAAGAGTTTTTAACTATTGATGAAATATCATTTATATAAAGCAAGAACAACAGGGGGCCAGAATGGTACCTTGAGGGACACCGCTCAAAATAGCGGTAGGGGTAGAGTATGAGGATCCCACTGCAACCTGTTGTTTACGATTAGAAAGGTATGATCTAATAAAGTCAATAAGAGGACTACAAAGACCTTTAGCCTCTAGTTTGGCTAGAAGTCTCCTATGAGGCCGTTTATCGAATATCTCACTAAGGTCAAAATAGAAGACCACCACAGATAAATGATCGTTACGAAGAGAAGTGAGAAGATTGAGGAAAGGCATATGACATGCTTCACAAGATCGGTGCGGTAAAAAACCATGCTGAGATATATTTAATATTTGATTGATTATCCACAAATCTGTAATTTTATTGGCAATTTATTTTTCAAGCAGTGGTGTTCAAGTAGAGGTGTTTTATGAACACCGCGATAATTTTTAATGCCAGATATGTAACCAGATTTTGAAAGTGGAATTACAATAGAAGTTTGCCAAGAATCGGGAAAAAAGCCATTTTCGAGAAATATTATAAATAATTTGCTCAGTAGAGGAGGAAAATCTCTAAATTGCTTAATAAATGAGTTTGGAATGTTATCCGTCCCGACTGAATGTGAATTGTTGAGACGAGCTATTTCTTTATGAATACTTGTAGGTGAGAAATCAATTGTAGTGAGAATTGAATCACACATCAGAGGTATTTCGGGTGTTGGACTAGTCTCAATTGTAAAGAACTTTATGACGAAGGAATTTAACATTTCTGCTTCGGCCAAATCCTCTGTAACCAAATGATTACTACTATCAAGTAAAGGCGGAATGACTTTCTGAAGCTGGGCGGATGACCGAAAACGGAAGACTTGAGCAACGGATTTGGAAAAGTTAGCATCATTTAGTGCCAGGGAATCTCTACGCCTATCTCGTGCAAACCTTATTTTAGCGCTAGTTCAAATATTTGCGCTATGCTTAAGTGAACCGACAAAGAGCTATTAGACGGATCCTTGAGTGGCTGCCATAATTTTTTAAGTCTATTTTGGAGAAAATGTGGAACGGTAGAGGAAGCTGAATTCGATTTAAAAGGCTTAAGTGGGATAAAAGTCTAAATTTCTTCTGTAAGGTTTTGTAAAAGTTCATTGAAACAGATTTGATCATCAGTTGAAAAAAGTATGCCAATCTTGAGCACTTACGAAGTCATTAATGAGTTCAAGGTTTGCGCTAGCAAAATCGAGGTTATTGCACTGTACCTCAGGCATTGCAGAAAGGGAGACTGGAAAACAACACTGAATTAATGCGTGGTCACTTGTGAAGAGATCTCGATGAAAATTCATTGAGAGAGGTTGGACGTCATTTAAAAAAAAATCTTATATGCTCTCATTCCTTGTCATTGAACTGACCAGTTGTGACAGGTTTGCAAAGTTAATCGTTTCTAACAATTTCTGAAATTTTGGTGGACAAGTATTTGCCTCCCAATCAATGTCTGGCAGATTAAAATCATCTATGATAATTTTGAAATCAAATTCGGCCTCTGCAACTTTTGCAAACAGTTCGCAGAGTGCACGTTCATTACCAGAATAACATGGGGGATTATAGTCACAGCCAATTAGCGTTTGTTATTGTGCGGGAAGATGAGTGAAATAAAGCATACATTTCCCGTAAACGACGAAATGCTCAGATAAAACAGGAAATGTACAAAAGATGATTTGATATAAAGAAGGCATCCACCAAAACGTTTTTCAATGCGGTCTTGTCGGTACAAACTAAAATTATCTAAAACGAGCGTTGAGTCAGAGATAAGAGAGTGAGCCCAAGATTCAAGGATACAAATAACATCTGGATCAAGCTCAAAAGCTACTGTTCTGAGCAGTGCCATCTTATTTACAACTGATCTCGCATTCAGATAAACTATACTGAGCGTATCCCTGAGATGCAGGTTACGCTCATCAGGATTTATACAAATGGAAAACTTGGTGGCGGAAAGGGAACCGGCATGGGAGAAACAAAAGGTGGAAAGCAAGATTGCTGTGGTCTACAATTAGCTGAAATATAATTGTTTAATATATTAGGATTATGTTATGGTGGCAAATTTTCTTGAAAATTGAGGAAGAAGGCCCGTTTTGTGGGGTAAGAAAAGAAGCATGCGGACGTAAAATAGGATTGTGATAAAAGTTATCATAATTTTGCCAGCCTATTTAGTCGGGACACACAAAGGCGAAAGAATAGAATGGAAAGGTGCGTTCCCATTTTCTCTTTGAAAGCTAGCAATGTCTATTATATAAATGAATGGCAAATTTAAGTAAGATTTATGGGTGTAATTAATGATGCATCATACTCGGTAAAACCAACTATGACGATAATTGTTTGAGCATGAGAAAAAGAAGCAAATCACTCAACCAGGAACACTATGGAATTAAAACATTTGTTTTCTCAACTGCAGTCCAAAAGACTGCCTTCAAACGCTGTTTAATGGCAGCCAAACTCAACGTGGCTGCAATTTACAGCAGACCATAGCGAGAATCCTAATAAGCATCCTAACAGCCGGGAACGGCGACTGTACTTTGGAGCTTCGTCCTCAGATTGCTGCTGGAATTTGATCGGTTAGCACAACAGTTGCGCTCATGCAACCCCTAACCTATAAAGACAAAGACATTAGGTGCACTACGATAGGCTGAGTGGTCGTTCATGCGTGCAAGCTTTGTGAATCAGCGTGAATTATTTACTTTTTTATAACCTGGTAGGACGCTCGCTGTCATTGTCTCAAACCGATGATTGTTGTTATCTGCACGTAGTCATGTTTTCGTGTAGGACGTTTAAGCGCTATCAAGTCGCGTGGGCCTTCGTGCCAACGAAAACTGGCTGAAAGTAACGGAAATATGAGGTAAAAGTAAATAATTTATTTCAGTGTCACTTCTTTCTAGAGACGTCTTAGATGTCCGACATAAGCGGGGACAGGATTGCAATATGCAATGCCCGTATATTTCGCGCCGTGTTTCATGAAGAGTTGACGCACCATGTCACCCCCTGTTGAAGGGACGCCGGGAAGCAGATGTTATACACCGGCAGTTTATATGAAGTTAATTTAGATTATACCTATCCCATAAACGACGTTAACGTAGAAGTGTGCAAACCCATGAATGCTGACCGACGGCTTAATCGGTAAAACTGAAAAATGTCTTTACAGACACATGTGAGAAGATCTGTTACTGTTTATGAAGAAAGGGCGTTCGCTAGCCCAAAAGCAAGTGGTGAATTCTCAGTAAAACCGTTTAAATAGCATTAATTGCATGCCAATTTTTTACTATATTAAAGTATTTTATATACATATATATGTAAATATGAGAAGAAGAGGCGATCTCGGGAATAATGGGTATAATATCCTGACGATTCGAAAGCGTACAAGCTTGCATCGTCGGAGGTTGGTCCTTGTGCATGCCTCACAGTCTTTTATAGATGTAACAACTGACTTCTCGTTCGCTCTTCGTCTATTGGCGCTAGATCCTCTGTGGGGACGGGGCTGAAGCTCCATCACCGTCCTGCTGACCAAGGTTTCTCGCCGTCACCTCATCGGAGGGGGAGGGCAGTGTTCGCCTGCCAGCGGTCAGTGCTCGCGTCTGCATCGATCGCGTCGGTGCCGCACGTCATGCTGGCTTCCCCCGTTGGCACATTTCCGTGTTCGTCCCGCCGGCGGAATATCGAGCCCTGAAATATATAGTAATAATTTGTATATTTAAGGCCCAAGGGGCCCTGTCGTTACAAACTTAGTGCTATCGTGAAAATAAAAATAATGATGATAAGCAGTGAACTCATATAAAATAATTGTCATCGGCAGTAAAAAAAACTCCTAGATCAGTGGATGAGTTCAGTGGGTCACCAAGTTCAAAAAAACTTTAGGAGAAATAACTGCCTTAATAGGTAAAAGGGTTTGATGTGGTTAGTTTGGGACCTGATGTTGAGGGTTCGGGACGTTTATGGTCATGGGAAAAAATAATATATAGTTGAGTTAAGAAAGGGTCATCCGGGACAACAGTAGAAGGCAGTAGAAGTCAAGGCAACAGCATCGAGTTGCGACCCACTAGATTCCAGAGCCAAAGACCACAGCGAAGGTTGCAAAAACGGAGAAGAATTCGCAGCCCTTGGATGTGATGCTGGACTCTGCAGAGGGAAATGCAAACATATATAGAAACCATTTTAGTATCCTGGGAAGAGCTTCAAATGCCAGGAGGACCCTTTTCAAAATCTACAACTTGCGTGTTTGGAAAGGAAACAGACAGTAACGACTTTATTTCCTCTAAATTTAAATGCTTATATAATTTGCCTTTAAAAATCGAGTGTAGAAGACAGTCTAATATCGAGAGGAAGGTTGTTCCAAATAAAAGCATATTTGGAGGTAAAAAAGCGAGAACAGTTAGATGTGGAGCAACGAGGTGGTAAAATTATCATGGAAGAGTTACGAGTGCGTAAGGTCGGTCTACTGGAATAATAGCGTTAATTTGTGGGAGATGAGAACTATTGTTAACGCGAAACAGAAGCATATCCCAACTTCGAGTCTTCTTAACCAAAGAAATTAAATAGTCGCTAACTGGCATCTATCTGTATAACACATAACAAACCCAGAAACAGAAAATATATTACAAGTGAAAACTCGCTGAACCTTTTCAATCTTACTACGGTCATGCTGGGTCATGAGGCCAAAAAGCGGGCAGCAGTATTCTAGTATAGGGAGAACAAACATGCGGTATAGTTTTAACTTCCTTTCTGGAAGGAAAAAGTTATGCGATATAAACCCACATATCTGTGCGGCCTTGGCAGAAATTCGATCTGCATGAATCGATAATGCAAGCTTATTCGTGTAAGTAAGACCCAAATCCTTTATCGTAGATCTTTCTAACAGTGGACTATTTTGGCAGATAATGGGTCCGGGAAGCCTTGCAGGACCAAAACTCAAGAAACTACATTTTGATGGAGAAAACTCCATCTGCCATGTAGCGCTCTAACTTGAGAGAATACGCAAGTCTGCGTTAACTTTATCAACACAAGTACTGGCCGTGTCCTTAGAAAATGAGTAAATACACTTAAGGTCATCAACATAAATGAAATTTTCCGAATTATTTAGCACTTTTGACATTTCATTTATGTAAAGAATGAAAAGTAGGGGACCTAAAACCGTGCCTTGTAATACACCACTCGTGATCGGCTGAAGCATCGAGTAGCTATTGCCTACTAAGACCTTCTGGCTGCGGTTAGACAGGTAGGAGGCAATGAAATCAAGGAGGGGAGGCCTGATGCCTAGGGCTTCCAGTTTTACTAAAATGCGCCTATGAGGCACTTTGTCAAAAGCTTTACTAAGGTCAAAGTAAATCACGATGACTGATTGCTGTTCATTACGAAGTGAAGTAACCAGGTTAAGGAATGCCAAGTGGCAGGTTTCGCATGATCTTCCAGGTAGAAATCCATGCTGTGAGGCAGTTAATAGTTTATTTTCTACACAAAAATCGAGAATTTGATTAAAAATGATCTTTTCCAGAAGTTTGGCTAGGGCCGGGGTTTTATGAACACCTCGGTAGTTATTTACGTCCGAACGAGATCCTGACTTGAAGACTGGAAGAATAATAGATGTCTTCCATGAGTCAGGAAAGAAACCGTTTTGAAGATAAGCTGAGAATAGATAACTTAGCAATCAGGGGAAGCTGAATACTCTCTTGATAAGTGAATTTGGAAGGCCGTCAGTTCCCGACGAGTGCGAGTTTATTAGACGGATAATGTGCTTACGAATTACTTCTATGGAGAAATCTATGGTACTGATAGTATTGACTGAGCATGGCTGAAACGACGGGACCGGTTCAGATTCCGTCGTAAGGTGTTTAGCAAAGAACGCATTGAACAGTTCAGCCTTCTCAGACTCATCTTGCACAAAGTTTTTATTTTCATTCAGTAAAAGGGGGATTTTGTGACCTCGTTTAGCGAAGGACCGACGGCGGAACCGTTGGGCAATCGATTTTGCAGAGTTTAACTCGCTGAGTGCGCAAGATTCCCTATGTTTGTCACGTGCAAGACGAATATTAAACGCTAATTGGAAAATCTCTGCGATTCTAAGGTGCACAGATAATGAACTAGTAGACTGGTCTTTCAACTGTCTGCAATTTCTTCAGTCTAGACATAAGAATATGAGGACCGGTGGGGTCCGAAGTATCAGGCTTAACTATTTTAATCGGCACTAATTCCAAAATGCTATTTGAAATTGCCGTCATTAAGTCACCGAGAATTGTTACACTGTTCGTGGAGGAAAGCTCCTGCCAGTCTAGTGACTCCATAAATTTGTTAATTAAATTAATATCAGCTAGGTCAAACGCACGGTATGTACGAGTGGTGCTAGCCTTTTTTAGAGAAGCAAGCGGAAGGCAACAATGGATCAAAGTATGGTCACTTGGGAAGAGGTTCTGATTGTAGTCAACAAAAAGGGGGAAAATAACATTCGTGAAAATTAAATCTAAAATATGCTGATCCCTTGTTGTGTAACAGACCAACTGAGACTAGTTTGAAAAATGGATGGTATCTAGGAAGGGCTGAAATCTGGATGGACAACAGTTCAGTGACCAATCAATTTCGGGAAAGTTGAAATCCCCAGCGATAACTTAAGCATCAAAGGTGGACTCCGAAATCAGCCTAAATATTTCGCAAAGCTTTTCATTATCTTCCGATGATGAGTTAGGTTGACAAAAATGCATCCAATAATCGCCTTTTGACGGGGAGACAGGATAATGGATGCACAGCAGTAATTGCCCGAGAATGACTCAGCATCTAGGTCGAACGGGAAATGCTTAAAAATAGCTTTACTATAGAAAAGACAACCGCCACCACGTTTACTAGGGCGGTCTTGACGGTAGAAATCATTCTCGTCTATAATGAGTAAAGCATCAGAAATTAGTGGATGGGTCCACGACTCTGTAATGCATATAACATCTGGCTTCAGCTCGAACGCAATAGCTCTAAGTTGAGCCATCTTATTTAAAACAGATCTTGCATTAAGCTGGATGATATCTAGTGAAGCTTGAGTAATCGAACTAGGGTTATCTTTAGTTAGTAATAAAAATTTGGAGGTGGGTAATTTGGTTGGAAGTTTGAAGAATAGCCATCGACTGGAGCAGGACAATTAACATAAGAAAGCTGAGGGGGATAGCTGAAAGCTGCAGGTAGACAGCTCTGTGAGATCGATGGGCCATAAGGATACGTGCCGTGGTGAGTTTGCTGATAGTTACCGGGAAATTGGGAAAACCAAGACGGGAAAGACGGGAAAGAGAGGCCGGAGGGCGAGGTAAGGTAACTATGAGGATTAAGCGGTGGAAAGCCTGGCCCAGTATGATACTTGTGATAAGTAGGGTAGCCTATATGTTTGTTAGCTTCCTGTTGTATAGGCTTAGTTAGTGTTTGGGAAGGCTGCATGCTCGTGGTTGAGTTCCGGACCCACCATTTCGACGACCTGAATTGGGTGATTTAATAGAAGGTTTGGGAGGACTCTGATCGAGTAACGAAGCTGTTGGTCTACCTGACGTAGAAGGCCTTTCGGAATTTCTAGGAGGGCTACCAGAATAACTAGGAATGGCAACTGGGGAAGCATTTAAGTTGGAAGTAGACGGGGATGTCTGGTGACTTGAGGGGGATGAGACAGTTGCTCTACTGGGGAGCAGTAATCTAGTTTTGGCAGGAATAAAAGTACATGGCTCGCTGGGCTTCCTACGGCTACGACCAGGAACTTGAGCCGGTTGCGGTGAATTTACTATTTTATTAGAAGAACTTGACGCTATTCTTCGCTCCATTGGAGTGAGATCATGACAGAGGAAATACATTGCATTTCTCAGATATTTGGAAACAAGCTCTTGCTGTTTAAAAATGGCGTCTATTTCAATGGGTAAAAATTGCTTGACTAAAATGGGTGGGTTTTTACTGCGAGATGACAGTCTAATAGCCTCTGCTATTTTATAATTAAATCCACAGGAGCAGAGGAAATGCATTGCAACGTCCATTGGCCTAATTGATTTCTGAACGTTTTTCAGAGTAAAATTGTACGACATTTTTTGTCTATCCTGTGACGCACTTGCGACCAAATTTACGAGAGTATCTAAACGTTTGCTTTCCTACGAGGAATCTGCAGCGATATTTCCATCAAATAAAGTCCCAAGGATTGAGAGAACTGACCGAAATTTCAATATAAATTCGCTGCAATTTTTAATTGCAGACAAACCTATATGCTCGGCAATCAGATCAGGCTGAATAATGATGTCAGGCTGAAGACTGATATCAGTAATGATGTTCGCCTTCCGCAGACACCGCTTGGGTCTGGAATTCTGTGGCTTCCTACTGAATGAAAGGGTCACCTTCATACTTTTCGAAGCAAAAAGAAAATTTATCACGAAAAGAGTCGGAGATTTAGAATAAACTAACTTTTTAAGCTTATATAAGTTGCTGAAAGCAAGACAGATGGTTAACGGAATGCTAGGTAAGCAAGCAGAGACCAAACAAACAAAAGGAATGGGAGCAGATTTATCAAGCATAAGAACTGGTACTTACGGATAATTTATATAAGAAAAGGAAAGACTAATAGTCGTATCATCTCTTAGATTAATCGATTTATATGAGACTGATGACTTAGCTGAAATTTCGAAACCAGCGCTCGACCTTGAAACTGGATCGCTTAGAGCCATTAGTTTCGGACGAGGAGGGTTGACACAGGAACATATTGTTTTTAGTCCTCCTAGAGTGTTTGTCGGCGAAAAAAAGCTCGCTATCGCCTGGAAAATTAGCCAATTGCTGTCCTCCTATTCAGCACTGTTATCTTCAACATGAAGCCAGACATGGTTAAAAGCCCACGAACACCATCAGATTGGAAGAGGGATTCTACTTAGCCAGTACCCAATGCTAACGCACCAATACCAATATACCGTAACATGTTAGTCGATCGCCCGACGGAAGAAATTTCCAGTAGGCACTATGAGTGTTGAACTTGAAAAAATTACCCACATCCATGTTCATCTACGTTTTACCTTATAGTATTTATTGCTCCAGGCGGTATATTAATATTTGAGAAATGATCAATTCTAATTTATACCTTGGCAAAGAGTAAGTGAGGTCCGTAACAACCGGATGGCTAAAGCCCGCAGCTTCGGCATAGGCAGTATATTTGTATGCTTGGACGAAGGATGCTGGAGCATAGCTTGAAGAACGAGGTGACGAATGTCATGGCGAGGCCGGAGGATACAGGAGATCTGGTGGCCCCTGGAAAGCAGTTTGCGGACCTGCTGACATTCCGGTTCACGCAACGGGGCTTGCTGAACTTATTTGGGACCACGGCAGCAAGAACACACAAATACGGATGCTTAGAAAGTCAAGTGACCCTACAAGATCACAGTCGATATTTCCCCTCGCTCCTCCTAGGACAATTCTACATCGATATCCCCCATCAATTACGATCTTGGATATTGTGGCTGCAACCGTTCGTAAACAATTTTTTTCTACACTGCTGGAATTATTTTTCTTGCGTGGACGATCTTTTGAAGTCGGAATTTAAGAAGATTTTGTTTTCCAACCAATTCTACCGAGACGCAACCTATTTAAACCGAACACAACCTCTTCACACCAGCAAATTCGCGGCCTAGTAAAAGAAATCGTCAAGATCAGAATATTCTTGAGACCTTCAAAGGCTGAGTCGTTTCCCAATATTTAATACACTTTTTCAAATAAATTTAAAGTGCTTATTAAAAAAATAGCCACAGTATTTGTTAAGTTCCCTCTAATTATTTGTCGTAAGTCATATAAGGCTGAATTTTTATAAATCATCTTACATTTAAAGCAGTTTTATATCAAAATTATGAGAACAAAAATTATAGCTCATCGTAAGATATCTGCTCCCAGACCCAAGCGGTGCCTGACCACGCCTATTAGTCAATGCCTTGATATCAACATGCAGCCCATTGTCAAGGCTAAGCAAATTGATTTATCTGCATTACAGAACTGTAACGACTTCATGATGAAGTTTGGTTCTGTTTTATCAATACTAGGCAATCTGTTTGATGGCAAGTTATCAGATGTGCCCTCGCAAGATTGTAAAAAGTTAGACTCCCTCGTCCATCTTATAACCACGGAAGCTTTTGATAGACAAAAGCGAAGCTTTAACTTTATACTAAAAAATTCCTCCATTATCAGTCGCCCTTTGGATATCGCAA
>JAYGXS010000008.1:2583790-2599074 GCA_036362985.1 Ligula intestinalis | reverse complement strand
CAACCTGCTGCAAAGAGGTCCATGCTCCTTTGCATGTCTGCTTCGGTGGTGGTGTTGAGAGCGCAGTCGTCCGCAAACAGCAAATCATGAACTCTGGTTGTGGAGACGCGCGTGGGGGCCTGCATCCGACGAATGTTGAGGAGGTTTCCGTCCGTTCTGTAGTTGAGGGGGATTCCGGGACGTTCGTCACGGTAGGCGTCCATCAGCATGGCAGAGAACATGAGACTGAAGAGGGTGGGTGCAAGGACACAGCCCTGCTTCACTCCATTGGTCACTGCAAAGGCTTCAGACAGCGTTCCGTAGTCCGTGACGCGCGCCATCATCCCATCATGGAGTTGTCGAACCATGTGGGTGAAGTGTTCCGGACAGCCAAACTTCTGCATAACCTTCCAAAGTCCGGGCCGGTTCACCGTGTCGAAGGCTTTTGTCAGATCTACGAACGTAGTGTAGAGGTGGGTCCGCATCTCTTGACATTTCTCCTGCAGCTGACGCGCGGCAAATATCATGTCAGTGGTGCCGTGGTGACGTCGAAAACCACACTGACTTTCAGGCAGAAGCCCTTGTTCCAGGTGGCTATTCAGACGATTGAGGAGAATGCGTGCGAAGATTTTTCCAGCAATATTCAGCAGTGAGATGCCGCGGTGGTTGTCACAGACATGGCGATTCCCTTTACGCTTGTAGAGTTGGACGATGGTGGCGTCCTTGAACTCCTGGGGAACTTGGCCCTTTCGCCACGTCTCTTGGAACAGGGTGGTGAGATGAGTTATGAGTTGGTGGCCACCATATTTGTAAATCTCCGCCGGGATGCCGTCGGACCCGGGTGCCTTCCCGCTGGACAGCTGCTGCACAGCCTTCATGGTCTCCTCAGGGGTTGGTGGGAGGTCGAGATCAGCATTAATTTCGACTTGGGGCAACCGCTCAATGGCAGCCTCAGAGGTGGTAGAGGGCCGGTTGAGTACACTTTGGAAGTGCTCGGCCCAGCGGCTCAGAAGTTGCGTCTTCTCTGTGATGAGGGTGGTACCGTCCGCGCTGAGAAGTGGGGCTGTGCCCCTCACTACGGGGCCGTAGACTGCTTTGAGCGCTGCGAAGAAATTCTTCCATTCATTGCGATCCGCATAGCCTTGGATTTCCTCACCCTTACGAGCCATCCAAGCGTCCTGCATTTCCCGCAGCCGCTGCTGTACAAGACGGCGACTTTGGTAGTAGGCTGCTCTCGTGGCGTCGGTAGGGTGAGCGACATATTCGTTGCGGAGACGATTCTTCTCAGAGATGAGAGTACTGATGGCTGCATCATTTTCGTCGAACCAGTCTTGGTGTGGGCGGGGCGCGGGCCCAAGGATGCGTTTTGCAGTGGATTTAACAGCGTCCCGTAGTTGACACCATTGGGTATCCACGGAGGTGTTCTCTTCTGCGATTGGGAGGTTATCGAGCTGGTGAGTCAGCTCGTTGCTGAAACGGAAACGGTTGGCAGGCAAGTTTAACAGATCAGTATTCAACTTACCTGGGGGTCGCTTACCTTGAGGTCTCCTGCGTGGTTGAAGACGGATCCGCATCTTGGAGATGATGAGACGATGATCGGTATCACCATCGGCACCCGGCATTGCCTTTGTCACCAACACGTCCTGCTGGTCGCGTCCCCGCACGAGGACATAATCCAGAAGATGCCACTGACGAGACCTGGGGTGCATCCAGGTCGCCTTGTGCTGTAGCGGTTGGCTGAAGTAGGTGTTGGTCAGTATGAGACGGTGCACCGCGCAGGTGCGAAGGAGGAGTAGGCCATTGTCGTTGAGTCCTCGGAGGCCGTGGGGCCCGAGCACTCCTCTCCAGGCGGCGTGGTCTGTGCCGACGCGGGCATTGAAGTCACCAAGGACTATCAACTTGTCCGCCTTCGGCACAGAGGCCAGGAGGGCGTGCAGATCCTCGTAGAACTTGTTCTTTGTCTCGTCAGAGCTGGTCATCGAAGGAGCGTTGACACTAACAATAATGGCAAATTTGCCACCCCAGAGAGGCAGGCGGAGACTCATCAGGCGTTCGTTGATACCCTGCGGCGTACAGGGTAGTCGTCCCACGATGTCCTTCCGGATGGCAAAGGCGACGCCGGCCTCGCGTCGCTCTGCCGTCGGACGGCCCACATAGAAGAAGGTGTAGCCGGCACCCACCTCTTCTATGGAACTTTCACCGGAGAAGCGGGTTTCACTGAGTGCGGCGATGTCCACCTTGAAGCGCGCCAGTTCCCGGGCGATGAGCGCTGTTCTCCGTTCCGGTCGAATGCTCCTCGTGTTATCTAAAAGGGAACGAACATTCCAAGCGCCGAAGGTGATAGGACTTACCTGAGCTCCCTGAGCTGTCGTCCTGTGAGCTCTGGGAGCTGTCCTGCTGGAAGGAAACGGGTTAGAGGGAGGGTGGGGAGGGGAGAAGTTTTGATTTGCATTTGTAGTGTTTCGACTGCGTGTTTGCATTCTGTCAGCCACGGTCAACTGGCAGATGTCGCAACCCAGCGTGTTTGGAACCCTCTTTTATAGGACCATCAACCCTCTCGCCAGGGGCAGCAGTGCTACTCCACAAAGGGACTGCCGGTCACCCACAACTGCTGCCGAACTGCACCATGGGCCGCGAGTGTTTTGGTGCCGAACGACCACTTGGCTGTGAGCCTGCCTTCAGCTTAGCTGAGGACTTTTAGGGGGGGGGGAGCATTTGGGAATGAGGGGGTGGGAGCAGCAGTAATTATCTTAGTAGCAGTAGCGGTGAGGGGGCTGTGTCTTACACATAAATGAAGGCGTTCTAATGCTACGGCATCTGACTGTGGGTAGAACTGCTGCTACGAGTTAGGTGTTATTGATGCTACTGTGGAGGCAAACTCTGTCAGGAAAAGAGTGCTAGTCATGCCGGTAGGACTACTATTTGACTAGGAATCGCTACGATGGAGTAGGCTCACTTTAAGAGCACGGTAATGGAATGGTATAGGTATGGTTGTACAGTCAACACTAGAAATATCAGGCATAGTAACACATAACAAATAGCAAACAGAAAAGTAATACGATAGACTAGATGTAACAAGTGTAGCAAGACTGTAAACAAGCGAGAAAAGTGAACAGTAAAGTTCAAACAGACAATGGTACCGTTTACAGTAAGTAGCGTCCTTTCACCAACTACGTCTACAAGAATGCTTACCGCTGCAACCCGGGGACATACCGGGCGTGGGGACACAAACACCGGAGACCCTCACTTGGTTTAGCCCGCTGATCGAGGCGGGGAGCCGGGGGGTGGCCGCCAGGCAAAGCCTATCTCCGGGGAGCCACAAGTGAGAGTTGGATGCCAGCCAGGGACGCTAGGCGTAGCCACCACCTACGCGGGGAAGATGATGCGATCTGCCACGACCTTCACGTTCAACCCCCAGCTGGACACCCCATACCCCCCTGTTAATCAATCACAAGAATTGGAGATGCCTGAACTAAGCCCAGATGTTTCTATGAGTATGAGAATTTATGATTGTTCCTTACCTACATATCCATCAATATACTGATACTGATGTCTCAGACCTGTTTACAATTACCTATGACTAAGGATTCCCGACGGAATCCGAAACGTCAGGAAAATAAAGTCCTTGTTCCAGTGATGGCATCTTCTACTTCGGAACTGCTGGCTGGAACTCGTATATTTTCCTCTATTGGCGATAATCTCTGATCATTTAAATTTGAGGAACACCCCAGCTCCAAGATATTATTAAGTGTCTTGTGCTTCATGATAGGTCACTTGGTTGCGCTAAGTGTATGCATGGATTTGACTGTTGTCGCCATTCTACTGGTTTGTCAATCCCAAATTAATAGCAGATCAGGAGTCCTGATGTACATATTTCTCGATGCAGTAAAACATAGTTGTTCCAAACTCATTCCAAGCAGACAGTTTATTTGAGGAAAAAATACGCTTTCACCTTTGAACTAACTACTTGTTACATCAAAATCTCAAGAATTATAAACAATGTTAACATGTCTTCAGTCAGGAGAATATAGGCCGTCACATCGTGCAGTGGTGTTTCAACGTTAATTTGTTACTTAATCCACGTTGTGCTGTAGCGTGTGTATATCAAGTTGGTGTTTGAATGTTTCCATGAATTTGGGACATTACAATCTGCCCAGACTGGTTATGCCACGGGTCCATGACCCGATTAGAAAGAAACTACTTCCTCACAACCAATCGTCCATGGGGCACATACAGTTTGAGGGGATGCCCCCAGAGATTATTTGCAGTGGCTAGTTGCAAAAGGTCGTCACACCTGAGAGTGCAGTCCTAGCCACGCACGATACGGAAGGTTTGTATCAAATCTCCCTCAATCGAATTAGCAGCTGGTCTGCTTGTTGGCTCTTAAACTTTAACGTCAGTAAGTGTGTGATCTGAAGACTCCGTACAAAAAGGACTAATGAGGAGGACGATTCCTTCCAATATCTTCTCAGCGGGCTCCCCTTTTCAAATGTAGACGAAAAAAGAACCTCGGTGTTCTACTAAATTTCTCGCTTAACCCACCTTCACAGTGTCTAAAGGCAGCTAAATGCGCGACACAGGTGCTGTTTGCGATTAGGCGGGGACTCGTCAACATCGATAAGGAGCTCTTCAAGAGCACGTACGGAGCGTTTGTTCCGTTCCACTTGGAGTATGCTGTCCAGGATTGGTGTCCGTGTTTCAAGAAGGATTATCTGCACCTGGATCGAATGCAGGCAAGGGCTACGAAGATGATCAAGAATTTCGGTCATCTTACTTATGTAAACAGACCGACTGAACTTGATCTATTTCCTCTCAATTATCGGCAAATCGGCGGTGACCTCATAACAAACCTACCGAATTTATAGAAGCCATGAAAGTGCCCTATAAGTTGACGGCCTCCATGATGAGGTGGTCCTCTCGGATAGTGTTGATATTTTCACACAAAAGCTTGATTCTCATTTGCTGAGAAACTGTGACAGATAAAATGAACATAGTGTCAGTAGCAGCACTCTGCAACTGGCTCACAATTATCGCTGATGTGAAGCCTACTTTTGTATTCCATATGTGGTTCTATGAGGGTACCGATGATTTTCCGAAACAGTCTTCATGCAAATTCGTGAATGCACACCTGATGGCCTACAACTTTGGACTTGCAGTATTTGCGCTTTTCAACATTGTGTAGAAGGTTTGTGGTTGTCTGTCATCTGGATACCGAGATCCTTCTGTATTTCTGCTTCCTGGTGTATGATCTCATTTAAATGCCAGAATCGCGCATCAGGCACAGGATTTAAATTCCGCAGGTGCAGCAGATTCTATTTGTTCGAGTTGAAGGACGACAGCCATCTATGTGACCTATCGTTTAATAGACAAACATTTTCCTTGAATTTATCTTTAACTGAAGCACTCTTGATAACATTACGTATTTTTCTATCATCTGCAAACATGCATAAGCGCAGTCCAATTCCTGCTCAAAATTATTCAAAAACAAGAGAAAGAAGGTCGGTCCGAGTTCTGAACCCTGAGGGACTCCGCTCTCGATGACTGTCGGCCTTGATTGTTGTCTTCCTTTACACAGAGTTTGGGAACAAACAGAGAGTGAAATTCCATTTCATGTAAGAAGTCTGGGCAGAAGTGTCCTTGTTAGTGGTTTGATATGCTAAAAGGCGGAGGTCTCTGTCTTATGGGAAGCAAGGTTATTGGGGGTTTTTGGGTGGGGTAACCTGATGGATGTGAAATTAAAAGTGATTAAATTAGTACAATAATGTGTTTTAGTGTTAAATTAACTTAATGCGCCGGCTATATAGTGAAGGCATGTGGCGGGAAAATTGAAAAAAGTGGTTCAATAAAGCGTTTTTAAGAAGAATGGAAATGAAATAATCTGCCTTTGGGAAGGCTGGGACAGGTCAGGGGGCAGGGTCGTGAATAGCCAATGAAATTTAAGCATGTTGATGTGTGGCAGAGCGCGAGGGAAAATTGTGTGCCACGAGACGTGGTTTTGATGTAAATGGAGGGACGCATGTCAAGTGACGTTAGTGCTGGAGGAAGCGGTGCTAATATGTAAGTATCGAAAGTGTGGATTGTTGATATTTTATACTATGTAAATGTGAATTTTTTGGGAACTTTTTTTGTTAATGTATGAACTGTAGTGGTAAATGGCTATGAAGGGCGAATTCGTGTGTGTTGGTGTGTTTGTTATTTGTGTTAGTGGTTATATTGTGCTGTTATTGGTGAAAGTTGGCAAGGTAAGTCTGCAGGTGATTTATGAAATAATGTGGTATGTGTTGTGTTTGTGGGCATATAGATTTTAGGCGCATGATAAACAGAGGCAATCGTGTATGGTGAATCCGTGAGTGGATCACATGTGTGTGATAAGTTTTCAATGATGAACGAGTGTTGCCTTTATCTTCACCTTTGAAGAGCCCATGTGGGAAGAAGAAAAAGCAAAGCAAAGCTGCAAATCGACCGGCCCAAAAAGATGGAAGAGATAATGGAATAACTTGAGTCGATGGCTGTCGCAAAGTATTGTCAAGAACTAAGGTTTCTTCTTGTGACTGTGAGATGCGAATGCGGCATTTCTATGAGGAAAGTAGTCCTTCGGCAGCATACCAACGGTTATGTGTTTTGTTTTCCAAAATGTCGCAGGAAAAAGGCAGTAAGGAAAGGGTCATTAGTTGAAGGAAGCCACTTGACGATAAGAACTATTCTGAAATTGTGGCTCATGTTTGTGAAGGGGTTTCGGGTGAAGGAAGTTGAGAGGGAACTGCGGACTGGACACAAATCGGCAGTGAAATATTAATCTGTTTGTCGAAACATTTGTTCAAGCGCGTTTTTCAATGAGCAGGCGATCCTGGGAGGACCTGAAGTTGAGGTACAGATAGATGAAACCTTACTAAGCTGGAGGAAATATAACGTTGGAAGAAGAAGCAAGCAGTTGCGGCTGTTAGGAATGTACGACTGTGAGAAAAGAACGGCAATTGTGGAGCAGGTGAACTACAGGAGTTGGTTGGCATTGAAAGGTGTCATCAAAAAGTGAAAAATGCCTGACAGTGATGTGGTCACCGATGCCTGGAGTTGGTATTGTGGTTTGAAAGCGGAAGGTTACAATAATGACACAGTCAACCACAGTAAGCACTCCTTCGCCATTGGAATTTACAATCCCGATGGGCATCGTTCCATAAATGCATTGTCGGGAAAGCTGGTTTTTCGCAATGTGTTATAAATATGGATGAGCTGTTTCTCCAGTGCATTAGCAGAACATACTATCGGGGCCTGCCTATTGAGACAGCGGACTAGGCTTTATTTCCTAAGTAGTGGGGTGAAAATTATCGAGGTACTTTGCATTTTTCTGCGCACGTTCTCTGCCAAATGCACTTATAATAATCGTCCAATTATACCTTCTACTAATAAGGACAACTAAGAATGAGAGACACCGTCTGTTTTCCGTTTAATTCGGATGTAAAGGGGGAGGGACACTTGTGATTCGGATTACCAAATCGATATCATGCGCACAGAAAGCCTTTGTGCTGGTAATAAAGCTCCCTTGGCCGAAGAAAACTAAATGTGCGTACATGCGTTTCTTTAAATGCCACTAGACGGTAACGAGACAGCAGCAGCACACCGCTCCATGCCGCGTACCCCGTCAAGAAACTATCCTGATGGCTCATACCATGACGTGAGAAAGCGGCGGGATGTCATGAAATTATTTTCGGAAGCCTTCTGGCTTTCCGCTTTGACTGGTGCCTACTTATTAATATAAGCTTACCATTTTATCCCTGTTCATCGTACCCCTCAAACACTTCGGAGAAGTTGATTAAATTTGGTTAATTCTACCCGGCCATATAGCATTTTATTCGTCCGACTAACTTGAGTTCTCAAACGTAAGTCAACAGGAACAATGTGGTTATCAAATCAGTACACGATACACAAAAGGGTGAGTTGCTTTCATGTGACACAATGTTGGTATTCAAATCACCCTAGCAGAAAAATGAGAACGCGGGCCTATAATCAGCTGTGTGCCAAGAGATCCCTCCAAGTTGGGTTGTCACTTGTCTAGGGGAGTATTTCACTTATTTCATTAAGTGCAGCAAGCGAAAATCCACGGTCCTTCCCAACAACTGTTGAATTCTCGAACGGTCATTATTTTCACCGCACCTCCTTTCCCTCCAAAGTGATTACCTACGAGCGCCTAATAAATGATTCTGCGCTAAATTTGATAATGATATAGTTCGTGGCCAATCTCTCACAATGCAGATACATCTCCAAGTAATGAATGATGGCCTGGATCGCCCCTAGGCATGGCCGCCATCAAATTGCCTTCTTGTTAACGAGTATAATTCAGTTAAGTGTGGATTTCCTCTTTGATCCTCTCCCAGTTCTGTATCTATTGACATTTTGCACAACCAGATATCCTGTTTCCGTACCTTCGTGTTACCCTGACATATAACCTCGCATTTAATCTTCATGTTAAAAGTATTTTTTTTTACAATTTGTAAACAGTTATCTTACATCCGCCACTTGCGTTCCTATTGCACACCAAAAGCCTTAATCTGGCGTTTTATAGACACCTGCATTCGCCTTCTCATTTGTAACTGCCCTCCAGTTACTCGGTTATATTTCCTTAAAATGACCTGGTCATTTTTAAACGTATCCTCCTCTTCAACTGTAAGTATGTTCAATATCGATTAATCTGACACTATAATACAGTGACACTTTTAAACAGTCAAACAATTTTCTGGTCGCGTCTTTATTGAGGTCACTTAGCCTTCCTACTTTAAACTTGTGGCTTTGAAGTCTTACCGTACTATGAGCGAAAACTTCCGTCATATTTCTTGCCATGCATCGGGATATCAGCACTCTGCACACCCATCCTTAGCGCGCAACCTCATGTATGAAGAAACTGAAAGTGAGAAATTGAAAGCCCACCTGTCGCCATAACAGATGTGGATATCGTGTAAACCGTTAGCTTCGAGTATTTTAGGACATTTTGTCATGACCTTTTACCATACCTGATTCCTTGCTGTCCGTGAGTGGAACCACATTTGGCTGACATTTGGATATTTTCGTCGAAATAAGGCATTCTTTCGCAAAAAAGCACCAAACATCCATTCTCTTCCAATTTGGCAGTTATCCGACCTGAAGCCGACGTCAAAAAATCTGCCGGTAAGCTAAAAGCGAAATTCGTGGATATCGCTTACTAGTACAGAATAACTCCGGTTAATCAGCGTTCGCTCTTAACTAAACAACACCTTACGGCTCTAAACGAACTACGAAATATCACTGATGCCGTTATCTTGTGACCAGACATAGGAACCGGGGTTGTGATTCTAAACAAGAACGATTACTTAAGAAAGATGAAAACCATATTAAATAACCCCAGAAAATCGTCCGGAAAACCACCGGAAAGAAGAAAGAAAAGCGTTGAAAAATCACACTGGGACAAAGGTTAAATCTCTACTCGAAAAGTGGATAAAAGATGAAAACACAGCTGTCTGTCCTAGGCCTGTATGTTCAAATATTCCTAGGCTATATGGGCTACCAAAATTGCACAAGTCAGGTGTAACAATACGGTCAATTTTAGCACCACAGCATAAGCTTGTCCAGTGTCTAGTCCAAAAAATTGAACCAATCAAACGCAACCTTGCTGCTCACACGACCAAGACACCTTTTCATTTGTAAAGAGCTGAAGAAGGAAAATATATTGAATAAACATATGATCTCACTTGACGTGCAAAGCATGTTCACAAACGTGCCACTGGGTAAAATCATTGAAATAATTTTTGAGCATGCGGCTGATGCATGCCTGGAATCAGGCCGACTACGGGAACTACTACAGATATGCAAGAATAACGTACCGTTTCTGTTCGACAGACAATTGCATCTTCAGATCGATGGCGTAATTATGGGCAATGCATGAGGACCAGTTCTAGCAGATATTTTCATGTGGAATCATGAACGAAAATCAGCCAAACACAGAAAAAAACTGCTTTTTTAGACGATACTTGAACGATATTTTTGCCGTAGTCGAAAACTCCAAACCTCTGAGCGAGACGCATGAAAAGAAAGCATTTACGATTGGGTATGGGATTGAAGACTGCAACGCAGATGGTTCCATTTCAAGGTCAATGTATCGGAAAACCACATGGAAAGGACAATTTATATATATATGCTTGGCTGATGAAGGCTAATAAGCCCGAAACAGTTCTGTATCAAGTTACGCCCAGATTCTGTTATGCCCCACTTACTGATATATATATATATATATATATATATGACAATGATGCTATGCCATACTTCCGCATAGATACTAGCTAATAGCCCAGACACGTGTTTCGCCGATGTTTCTGCTACTGCATGATACAGCAACGAGGGGTTCGGCTCTTCAGTAGGCCCCCAACGTTTGTAGAACGGACATTTCCGTAGTTATTCGTGGCAGTTGATTGTCTTCGACGAAAATATTCATCGAACTCTAGGGTCTTAACCTTAAAAGTCATGTCCCATCCACCTACTTCCATGTCATGCACCTAATAATTTCCGTGATAATTTCCTTGATATATATATATATATTTACATGAATAAGGATACGAGTTTCAGATAAATTATCCCACTCCCCATCCCCCCAAGAAGATGAAGAAGAAAAGGCGCCTTCATGGACAGCACTGTATTGGTGCTGACGTTTCGAAAACACGCTTGTTTCCATCATCAGAGTGGTAAGGTGATTGTTCCTGCTTGCCTTGATTTGGTTTGTCTTCCTGACTGTCTCATATGATAGGGGTGTTACGTGCGCACCCTGGTCGTCCTGCTAGTCATTGATTGGGTTTGACCCAATGCACCGATCCTGGTCATTCTGTTGGTCCTGGATTGGCCTCTGCCTCTCCGTGGGCGACTGCAGATGACCTCGCGTGACCCCCATCACCCGCTCGGCTGTTGTAGTCCCCGGTGGATCTGTCTCTACATCGCGCGCGCTCGAGAGGTGACTGCAAATGGAGTGGTGGCGGCCTCGCGTGTCTCCCATCGGCTGCACGGCTGTTGTAGTCATCGGTGGATCTGTCCGCCAATCGTGCGCGCTCAGTGGGCGTCTGTTATCGGTCTGCTGATGGTCACGTGCGGCCACCATCCCTTGCACGACTGATGTAATCACCGCTGGGTCTGCAAGCCAGTTGTGTGCGTCAGGGTGGCTGCTGCGAGATCTCCCCTAATAGTCTGGTGGATAGTTTCGTTGTGGCCCGCCGTGATAAGCCTGTTCGCTCGTTTGGGCTGATGATTAATGCCAATCGTGCGAAATGCGGTTAACTCTTGCCCCCTGCTACAGTGGTGGCTGCCATTGATGAAGCTGTAAATCGAAAGTTGGTCCTCCGTAGACACAATCAATAGATATATTGACTTAAATCCAGCCTATCAGGCTCTGCGTACCCGACTTCAATCGATCCAGCCGAGGCCCACCACGCCAATGAGCGATTTACAGCTGAATATACTTACTAATTTTCCCAAAGGACGCCTTTCGTTGAAAGGAACATAAAGAACCCAAGAGTTTAATCGCGATGCACCTCGTGGACATTGGCCATACAATCGACCGAACGACCGCATTTAAGGTCGTACTTCGGGTGACGACCGGGCTTTGCGGAGGCCACTGCAATATGGACAAGAAAATCAGAACGCCATCAGTAGCTAGATCATGTGATAACGATCGATAAACTCATTCATTTTCAAATGTGGACGAACAAAAGGACCTCGGTATCCTAATAAATTTTTCGCTCAAACCATCTTCACAGTGTCTAAACGCAGCTTAACGTGCGACACATGAGCTGTTTGCGATTAGGCGGGGATTCGTCAACATCGACAAGGAACTCTTCAGGAAAACCTACGGAGTGTTTGTTCGGTCCCACTTGAAGTATGCCATCCAGGCCTGGCCTCCGTGGTTCAAGAAGGATTGCCTGTACCTGGAACGAGTGCAGGCGAGGCCTACGAAGACGGTCAAGAATCTTGGTCATCTGCCTTATGAAGACAGACTGACCGAACTTGATCTATTTCCTCTCAATTATAGGCAACTCCGCGGTGACCTCATACAAACCTACCGAATTGTTAGAGGCTGCCAGTGCGCACTGGAATTTGATGATTTTTTCGAATTGGTTCAGACTGATCATCTGCGAGGTCATCCCTTTTAACTACAGAGGAAACCGGCCCATATCGACTTTCGATGGAACGCCTTCCCTCAGAGAGTCATAAGAGCGTGGAACAGACTCCCTGTCGAGGTGGTCCACTCAGATACGGTTGAAATTTTTAAGCACAAACTTGATTCTTATTTGCCAAGAAACTCTGACAGATATGATGAACATAGTGTCAGTAGCAGCACTTCGCAACTGGCTCACAATTATCGCTGATATTAAGCCTACATCTGTACATTTGTATTATGGGCAAGCAGGATTAGTGAGCCCAATCATTTTTTTACAACTAAAAATCTACTTCCTACTTTTCGTGCAGCACGTCTCGACTTACGTGCAGGAGTTGGTCCGCGCACCAATTTGCGCCAATTGCACCAATTTAATCAAAGGTGCACATCAGTGACCTCGCCAAGGGTCAGCGAACAACATCCCAACTTACGCGTGCTTGCCGTTTGTCCAGTGGGGGATTAGTGATATTGTTAAAAGATGCACTTCAAGGACCTCACCAAGGGTCAGCGAACAACTCCCCAACTTGCGCGTGCTCGCTGTTGGTCCAGTGGGGATTAGTGATGTAGTTAAAAGATGCACCTCAGTGACCTCGCCAAGGGTCAGCGAACAACTCCAGAGGTTACGGGTGCTCACCATTGGTCCAGTGGGGGATTAGTGGTATTGTCAAAAGATGCACTTCATTGACCTCGCCAAGGGTCAGCGAACAACACCCCGACTTACGCGTGCTCGCCGTCGGTCCAGTGGGGGATTAGTGATATTGTTAAAAGGTGCACTTCAGTGACCTCGCCAAGAATCAGCAAACAACTTCCCAACTTATGGGTGCTCGCCGTTGGTCCAGTGGGGGGTTAGTGATATTGTTAAAAAGTGCACTTCATTGACCTCGCCAAGGGTCAGCGAACAACTCCCCAACTTACGCGTGCTCGCCGTTGGTCCAGTGGGGGATTAGTGATATTGTTAAAAGATGCACTTCAGTGACCTCGCCAAGGGTCAGCAAACAACTTCCCAACTTACGGGTCCTCACCGTCAGTCCAGAAGGTGATTAGTGATATTGTAAATTGATGCATCGCAGTGACCTCGCAAAGGGTCAGCGAACACCCCCAAACCTACAGGTGCTTGCAGTTGGTCCAGTGGGGGATATCTACTATTTAAAAAAAGATTTACTTTAGCGACCTCGCCAAAGGTCAGCGAACACCTCCCGGAGCCAAGAGTCGGCAAACAAGCGCTTGCCCTTGATCCTATGGAGGATAAGTGATTGTTTAGAAAATTGCATGTCAGTGACCTTGCCTATCCCAGTTCGGATTGCCGCAGCCCGCTTCGAAAGCACTATAGCAGTTATCGGTGTGGTTGCCTTTTTCGTTCCACCATTGCAAGCGGGTGAAGGAATAAGGACTGAGTTTCATTACCACAGTCCAGCTTAAGTTTTCAGGATGACCCCTACAGCCTAGCCCTACGCCGCTGGATACTGGAATGCCAGGAGTGGCCCGAGCGATGAGACCGAGAAACATCATCGGAAAATACGGACTGGGCCAACATTGCGACAACATAGAACTATTGATGAAAATTGCTGACAATAATTTTCTCATTGTTAAACACACTCGTTTCCAACACACCGCTCATCGGCATTTGCAAGCATATTGTCCAAGCTATGGCTGCACGTCAAAACCCATAGTCTATATCTTAGTACGCTCAAGGTGGGCCACCTTCATGTCCCACAGTCGATCGTTTGGAGGTGCGAAATTTGGATCAGATTATGAACTTGTCGGTACTCGTTTTAAGCTCCGATTGTCGAATCGCTGTTAGATACTGCGCCCCAACTTTATGGAACTGTCAAATCCAGAAGCCCGTGTAGCGTTCAACGAAAGTATCCCTGCACGGATCAGAGATCATTTCACTGTTCGCATCAATTCTGCACATAGCGTCGATAACCAAACTTCGCCCAATAGTCAGTTGCCAAACTTGACAGATGCACTACATTGTGCGATGAATTCGGGCTTGCAACAACAGGTTGCATCGAGGATGGACTAGGTCTCCACATCGGCCCTGCATCTCTCGGCACAAGCTCGACTCGCTTGGTTGTCAAACTTGGATAACTACCGCTCAATCAGACGCCAAACTACACTATCAATAAGATGCGATCGTCAGAACCATTGGACCTAGTTAGCTGACTCCATGGAATTAGCTTAAAACTCGGGTTATTTACGCCAGCTCTATTAACTTTTGCGTGATGCAACTAGCAAATATAAACCTCCTTGCAATTCCGTTCGGCATAAACGGGTCAAGTGATAACTAATATCGCTGGAAAAACCGATCGGTGGCTAGAGCGCTTTTGTGAGCTCTTGGAATCACCCAGACGTTCGCCTACGAGCCCACAGCTCTCAATTGGAATTCGATAAGATAATAGCTGCGAGCCACCTACGAGGTTTGAACTGCAATCGGTATTCAAACAACTGAACGTTCAGAAGGCAGTGGGTAAAGATGGTATCCCAGCAGAAGCCTTCCATACTTATTTTTCTGATTTGACGGACTCACTACACCGGCTGTACTTGACTATATGGACTACCGAAGTCATCCCCACTGATTGGTCACTCTCCATTGCCTTACCGATACCAAAATGAGGTGACGTGCCATTATGCTCAGATTACCGCGGTATTCGCCTTATAGGTATAGCCGCCAAAGTGTTTTCGACCATCCTTCTCCACAGGTTTTCGACTGAACTTCGCGACAACCTTCGCTTCTATGGCACTTACCACTTATCCAGTGTGCCTTTTTAATCATCGACCAACGCATATGCCTTGCGTCTGTTAGCCAAGGGAAAACAACAACAAGACCATGGAATGAATATCTATTGCCTTATCTTAGTAAATTTACTTTAAACGCAAGCGATGTTAAACAAATTTTATATTTTGGGCGCAGAGGCCCTAAATATTGCTAAATTAGTGCTTTGGAAAATAAATACAAAGTTGGTAAAGTTGGTAGGCAGCGGGAGTATTTAGTAATGTATGCAGATAAATTCATATGTTTCTGAAAAAACGGCGACTCTGTCTTGCTAAGAAGTGGTACAGTTAACTGTCAGAGCAACGGGTTCCCAAAGCCTTGATATCTTAACTGTATTCCGACCACTGAGGACAATCCTGAGGC
>JAYGXS010000008.1:2568507-2583690 GCA_036362985.1 Ligula intestinalis | reverse complement strand
TGTCAGAGTGTTATGGATACTTTAATTAATAAAAGAAGCAGTAGAATATGAGTAACTGGTAAGTGTCTCCCAGATGAATACAGTCTAGCCATAAGTGGGCCGATTCCAGAGTCCAAATCCGGCGGGTGTAGTCGCCAGTTCTGGATGTTTGCAATCGGCCATGAGGTTGCCATCTCCGGGAGTGTCTGAAGGTAAGCAATTCCAGCAATATGGTCTTTTATGGCCCAGCCTTGGAACGTAATTGACAAGTTAATACAGACAGCGTGTGACATTGACCTCGCCACCCTCAGGTGCGCACGCACTGGGCAACACGAAAGTCAGACAGGCAGACTGCCCCAGTGGCCTTCTAGGAAAGCGAAACCTAGAATAAGGATGACACTTGAAGGTTGTGGGCCACCAGTGTTGTGTTGACAGCAGAATGGCGCTCGAAGGATGGATGGTGCAATCGATTAGTTAAGATGACAACGAAAAATAGGGATAGGCAATGGCAGTGGACAGGCTGATGCCTCTGGAGCGGTTGCCCATGGTGTGTGAAAGTAAAGGGTAGCTCCTTGGGGCAATCGCTGGTGGTGTAGGCATGTGAAATGTGCAAGGTTGTGCTTAAGGTAATGAGCCGGTCAAACAGACAAGTTGAACTGTGGGTTTGTGTTGGACTTGCATTGACTGTGCTTCTACTAGCTAACCGTGTTTAGGCAAAAATCTATAGTAAAGGTGTGACTGATAAACCAGGATTTTTTGTGAATAGGTTGAAGAGATCATGAGATAAAAAGGGTTATATGGGGCACCGGGCAGTGACAAGACTGCGTGGACTACTAGTTTTGCCGAGGGGAGTGAATAGGCTGATGCCCCAGGGAAGTGGTTAAGCGAGGAAAAGAAGCGAACCGTATGATGTAGCAAAGTACGTAGGGGACAGAACATTAACACATACTCATAGATTAATGGTTTGAATAAACAACAAAGCAAGACAAGCACAGGTTAGAATGGAGCAGAGAGGTAGGAGCAGTAGGGTCTCATGTACTACATTTGATCTTGTGCAGCACATGCTATTGCTCCGGATGATGCCTGGGAGATAAAACCAGCATTGCCAGTAGCACGTGCGCAAAAAAACGGTATCGTTGGGTCGTCGTTTGACTTACGTTAGAGTGGAATACGCCCATTTGATTATAGAAGCCATATAGGAAACGATGCAACGCATAAAAGTGAGTGGTATTAATCTTTGCTGGTGACCCGCCTGCGCATTTATATATAAATAGTGGTGATCAGTTGCAGCGGGGTCACCTAACCGCTGGCCATGCTAGCGAATCCGATGAAACAAGATGAGGCACATGCGTAGGCTGGAGTTTGGGTTGTAGACGTCAGCCGGTTACCCACAAAGCCGCAGTGGAGGATATGTGCGAATAAGAGAATCGGTCTAACAAATGCACGAATCATGCACTAAAGAATGCCTTCAAATTTAAACCTGTTAAGGGAAAGCAAAGCAGTTGGAAGCCCGGAAAGGATGATAGGGCGATAGCTGCCGAGATATACAGGACTACGGCTGTTATGGTTTAGTTATAACAACCGCGTACTTATAATTTTCGCGCAAAAAGCCAGGGTTGCCGCATTTCACCCTACTGAATATCGGGAAAATATATTAGTAATTGATATCTACGGAATACATAATCATGAATAGAGGTTTAAAAGCCATTCTTCTAACTGGCCAAAGGCTTTCAGTAAAAAACGTAAGAAGTTAGTTCGTTCTACTCTTCTACCGATCACATGAAAAAAATTGTCTCGCACTTTAAGTTAGACGACATCTTTCGTCACTTAGAATTGATAACCTTGGCAATTTATGGTTTTGGTAATTCAAGTGCACCAGGCACCTGTGGTGTCAATTTAAGTCACTTTATTAAGAGAAGAAGGTTTTCGCCATTGAGCTTCCTATTCATAACCAAGAATTTCAAAGAAGGTTCACCGTTACAGTAGTACACAATACAAATGTAGGCTTAACATCAGCGATAAGTGTGAGCCGGTTGCAAAGTGCTGCTGCTGACACTATGTGCATTATATCTGTCACAGTTGCTCAGCAAATGTGAATCAAGTTTGTTTTTCAAAATGTCAACAGCATCTGAGAGGAGCACTTCTTCAGGAAGTCTTTTCCATGCTCCGATGACCCTCTGAGAGAAGGCATTTCGTCGAACGTCGATATGGGCCGATTTACTCCGTAGTTTAAAGGGATGACCCTATAGATGATCCGTCCGAGCCAATTCGAGGAAATCGTCAAATTCTAGGGCACTCTCATGGTTTCTCACAATTCGGCAGCTTTTTATGAGGTCACCTATGAGCTAAAGTCTACATTTCTGGCGAGTTTGAAGACCATGATCGAATATCCCCTCCATTGTATATGAAAGGGAGGGGAAGGTGGGGTGCTTCTAGTTGATCCCATGGAGTAAATATTCGATGTCACTAACTAGTCTGACTACAATATACTAAATATTCTCCAGTTCAGCCTTATCATGTAACGATAAGGAGCACCACGCCTAACCGTAATATTCTAGTGAATGTTCAAATACTTGCTAAAAACTCTCCCTGTGAGAATAGAGGAATTCGTAGGGGTATACTTTGCACAATATAATTTTCTGTACTAACCATATACTTTTACTAACTATGATATTTATTCGTAGATAAGGCAAGATTCTCTTCTTCTTCGTCATATTATCTAACTATTTTGTTTATTCGCATAATGGTATTGAGGCCGCCTGTGCGCTACGCTGCCAACCTTTCGAAGTCAGATCAGGTCAGGTTTTATTGAGGGAACTCCCTGTTGGTACAGAACAGTTTTTTCAATGCATTTTATCTGCAGAGCATTTAAGAACAGTGGCGTTGCCAGTAATTTGAATTTGGGAAAGGGAGGGCCGACGGTAAAAAAACTCCTTAGGCATTGTTCAGAAGTATAGGGGTTTGAATGCCATTTGAGAGATTTAGGGAGAAAAACTGTCGCCCGGGGGTGGGGGTGGAGAACGGCTCATTTTTTCTCCCATAACTAAACTTGAAAGTCGTGGAAGTATTTGTTAAAACAGGTTCAGTTCATATAATATGCTTATTTTTATGCCGACAAATTTATATTTGCTTGTCGATGAATAGTAGCAACATTATAATTTTAAATTTAAATATCTGACTAATCAGCTGATTAATTTTATTTTATGTCTAGGTATAACATATAATTATATCGAATTCATCGTCATCAAAGTCTCTCCCAGCACAATCCCCGTTTAGCCCCGCCTAGGGCGGGGATTAAACAGAGGTAAACAGGGATATACCCCCGCCTAGGACGGGGCTGCCAACCGAGATTTCAACCCATTTAGCCCCGTCTTCGAAAACATTGGGCAGCACGACGCCTTATCCTAATCCTTTTTAGCCCAATTTCCCTCAACCCCCAAAACCCCAAATCGTGAAAGCGAAAGGCACGCAGTTTGTTACATGGAAAATGTACTGAAAGACAAAAGTAATTCGTGGAAAATTATATGTGCATAAATGCTTATCATCGTTCAAACAATTTTCATCGTTCATTTAGGCAGTGATCTTCATACTTGACATAGCTTTCTTCAAATATGGAGGGCTGTATATACACTGAAGTGCTTGTTTCAAATTCACCAAGATTTGCTGGTCCCTACAATGACATAAACAGCAATTTTAGATGCGTCCAGTCATAGTTGATAACAAATAATTCAAAGTCAAATCAGCTGAGCAAAGAATGTATGCAAGATCGATGATCATCAGCAGCAGCAGCAGCAGCACTACGTTGCTCAACTCTTGCCAGCAGCACACCGTGCTGTGCAGCAATATGGTCCACGCATTTTACAAGAATTTCGTTCCTTTGTCTAGCAGTAGCCTCTAGGGCTTCAAAACGCGCATCAATGTGTGCTACAAGCCGCGTCTCCATGGATTTCAGAGCATCCTGCATCGCTGCAGGGCTCATGGCAGGTGATGGTTAAGTTGAGACCGCGACATTTGGCAGAGAAGTAGTAAGGGAGCGCACCCTTAAGTACGTTAAAGTAATAGTCATTACTGAGACGTGGTTGGCCAACGGAGAGCGCATTCAGCCCATGGTGGCTCATTTTCTTTATTACATTCTTCGTTCTCAGATTTCGAGGACAGCTGACGACGAATCCTAGAAAAGGATATATTAGTTGTACTAAAAGCTTACTTCCTCCGACAACCTCTGCCTTTGAGCGTTGGTTCAGAACTGGATGAGTTGGAGGTCTCCTTCGCCACCTAAGCGCAACGGCGAGCGTCTTCTAGTGTGAAATAATTACCCAGTATCTTAACTGGGTAATAGGGCGTGCCCACTGATGGCCGCTTGTCCATCTCTAGACAACGCTTTCGCACTTTGCGATCATCAAGCCACATCACACGCCTCTTTACCTGCTCACGGAACCATTTCTCGGCAACCACATCAACTGAATTTTCAGTTGTAAATACAACAACAAAGTACATCGTAATGAAAAGCAGGCGATAGTCAGGTCATTTACGTTAATAAGAAAACGTCAAAACGAAAAGTATACGGCAAAGGGATGAGGTGAAAATACTTATCAAATAAAAATGGGGCATATTTACAGCGAATATCACTAAGTGCAGCAGACAGCGTACTGTTTTCCAAAGTGGAGGCTTTGAACATGAAATTGGTTGAGGAGGAAAATAAGGGCGTGGTAAAGTAGTCGGTGCAATCAGTAAAAGATCTAAAGTATGGATAGTCGTTTGTAAATCTAATAAGTTGACATGGCCGATTGCCAATGAGTGCAATATTGTCAGACAAATCTGTTAATAATACGTATACTTTGGTGAAAAATGGCTTTAGATGCACGGGGTAAAGTAAGGGGTCATTCAACACCAACGTCGTCCTGCAACATAATGGACCTGGACGTCAACTCAAGCTTTCGCCTTTCGAAGTAGCGGCGATACACTTTCTTAGTGCAATAGTGTGTTCCGCCAATATGTTTCTAACTTCCTTCAAATAGGATTCAAAAGGAAAGGCCGAGAAATTGTCTTACATTCTATACCGACTCACGTTGTCGAGAAGGTGGAGCAGAGAATGAAAACTAAAGACTACGTACTCCTATTTGTACCAAATAGGGTAGTCGTGGACAAAATTGTTCAACAATTGAACAATTTGTTCAAAATACACCGTAGCTTAATAAAAAATATCTCGTTAGTGCGGATATAAAATATTACTAGTAAAATAACAACTTTAACCAAAAATCATAAAATTTCCAAATTCATTTGTAACTGCCAGCATGCGGTTCCGAAAACTGTCTAAAATTGCATGTGCATTACTCAGAAATATCACGAATGAATCCCAATGACCAGTTTGGATGGACAGAACTGTTTTCGTTTATGAGTCGAGTTATTGTGTATGGTAGATTTATGATCAATGTTCAGTCAATTAGACTCAAGAAGCTAAGGATTTTTAATCTGTTGGTTGGTTGGTAGCCCATGTTGGATCAGGGGTTCCCGCCGTATTCCAAACTTGGTGCAGTTAGGAGACGGAGAAAGGCCGCGACCTCGGTCGGCTTGAGCCAAAGGTCCTCGGGGTGAGTAGGATGCCTGGCCAGGAAGTGCAGGCGAAGAGGTGACGGCAGTCATGCGGCGAGACGCCGCAGTCAGGACAATAGTCAGGTAAAGACGGGTCCAGCCGGTGTGGTTACTGGGGAACGAGCATGCAGTAGCCACTGCGAAGCTGCACCAGGGTACAGGGAGTCCCCCGTGGGAGATGACGTTCCGGGGTGGCAATCTGAGGTGGATAGCTACCCAGAAGGACCGGTGTATGGTAGGTGGATATAGCGTCCACAGCGGCTCTCCGGCGGAGGCACTTTTAGCCTCTCTAGATGGCGGACCCATCAGCGGGTAGATACGAGAGAGACGAGGCGACAGCTGTTTTTTGAAGACCTCGGATAGACGTCAGAACGTTACGGCTAGGCTCGGGAGCGTTGCAAAGATGGTGGTTTTGATGGCCAGGTTGTAAACAGGTCTAACAAAACTGCTGGCCGAGGAGTTTGTTGTGTGCGGCGACCGGCAGGACAGCAGCCTCTGCATGAAGGTGATCGATAGGCGACATTTTATAGCAGCCCGTGATCGTGCGGAGGGCACCGTTCTGTGCTGACTGAAGGCGGCGGAGGCTGGAGGAGCTGATTATGGGAGACCAGATTGCTGCCACATAAGTGAGATGCGGCTTGGCCATTGCATTAAATGTGATCGTCAGCAACTCTTTCGAGCAGCCCTAGGAAATGCCCACGAGAGCATTAGGTACCTTGGTGCACTGGCTCACTTTGTTTGGGACATCCCTCGCATGGTCTGCGGACGAGAAGAGCGGATCTAAACGGACGCCGAAGAGCTTGGACTTACGGACCAGCGGTAAAGCCTCACCGTTGACGATGATATTCAGATGACGATCGAACTCCTTCGGATCCAGCGGGAAAACAGTGACGGATGACTTGGCTGCCGAGCTCGACATTCCGCGCTGAGTGAGGAAGTCCACAATATTAGGCATTTGGATTTTCAATCTGTAAACTCCAGTGCCAGCATATATAAACGGCTCGACTAACATTCGTATATGGCAATGAATGTCAGATCCTTACGCAGGCATAATGACGCGATCAAATTACTAACGACTGGATGGCGCTGTGAGATGTAATTGAAAAGTATACTTATAAAGTTAAGTTTGCTTGGCTACGGCTATGTTTATATCCTGTTGCAGCGAGTTTTTCTGCTCGAAAAAGAGCATTATTTCATCGCGGGTTCCTATAATTTCAACAGACACTTACTTCACTGCCATAAACGGTTCTGCCATGCAAAGTCGAGTGATAATGATCCCTCGGGAAAACAAGTTAATGGTTCGTACCGCAACAAGGAATGGCCATCGCTTTAAATGACCCGCGTCAGCAACTCGAAATCTCTAGCGCGCTTTACCAAAAGAGACAAAAAGCTTGAGTCATTGAAACATTTATGTAGTGCACCAATTCGTCTATCGGAAGGGTCCAAGGATAAAAATGCTTTGATGTGATCATGACAGACAAGACACTACTTTGTTAGTGGTGTGGTATCCATTTCTTATTTCCGAGTTCACCGTATGCGTAATAGATATTCCAATTCAAAAGCTGACTTGATGTCCCACTTTGCGTCCAGCTTTTAATTGCTATTTTCTACAGAGATTCTTTAAACTGCATCCGAATCTATCCCTTAACGCGACCGGCCATTACATTGGCTAGGGAACAAAGTGTTTACTTACAACACTATGTTTACTCCGACTTCAACGAAATTCCTAGGATTAGAGTAGAAACATATATAGAATCAAAACGCGAAATGTAAGACAGTAAAACGATCACTTAACATAGATGAAGTGTCATTGATGGCTTCATCTCTTGATTCACAGACTACCGTATCTTAAGTAAACATGCAACTGCGCTTTTTCCACGCACACATAAAATCGAAATAAGGCAGGATAACAGATTAAACATGCGTAACTTTTCGTGTTATAAGGGTCGGTCCTGACCTCGAAATACCCTTTGAAGAGTCACATTCCCAACTTACAAAGCTGCTCCGAATTTGAAGTTCAATGTCGTCTATTTTAAACACAACACATCAGGACAGGTACAGTTATTTGTAGCCGCGTATGTTATTTATGCATATACGTTTGGTGAACTACCTTATATAGACTGGCCATTTTCATTTCCATACTAGACCTTTGCTTTGCATGGAAAATGACTCACAAAGAAACTCAAATCTGTGAAGACCAACTGGCGCTTAAAAACTGCCTCCCCCAATTAAATGACCTCTGTGCGGCCGGAGAACTCACAGATTCGACCATAGAGGTATGTGCACTAAAGGAATTTCTAATTTGCTTGGGATTTCAAGCTAAGGGACAACGTAAAGTTACACGCACACAGGATTATTTTGGCTTCCCGTGTGACTTCATTTTGTGATGCACTCTGCGAACCACCTATGAAAGCCCAAGCTGTGGTGCTCAATTGGCCCACAGTTTCTTCAGAGTACTTGCTCATTTTACCTTTCATCAACATTCAATGATCACTTCACCGTTCATGAATTATATATACACAGGACAACTTGAAGTCCATGAAGCGAATGCGGCTGGACTGATTGTGTTGTCACAACAGCTCATTATGCCTCACGTAGAAGAACGAGTTGTGAATTATTTGGCCACCAGGTTAGTGTTTTCACTAATAGTAATTTGTAAGTAGTATTATTATTAGTACTTAACCAAATGAGTTTCTGACATAATCTAGCTATGACGTCTCTTTTCACTATGCGATCTGCGCCGATCGTGTCTGAGGACGCATCTACCGCACCTATGGTCCTAATCTACGCGGCCCTGTCACACCCTTTCTCGTATCGACCGATTGCTGACGACGTGGTGGGTTCCTCGGCTCTTGGCACAGCAAAGGCGTATCATGGTCGCATCTCCGGTCTTCGGGACGTTCTCGTGACTCCGAGGTCTCCTCCTCGTATGGTCCTTCGGGTGTAGATATTACTCGTCATGGACGCCATGGCTACCGTCATCATTCACAGAAGCATCATGCCCCTATCATTCACATACTTCCCCACGAGCGAGAGCTTTTCGCTTAAAAACCAAAAATGACATTCCATTTTGAATTATGAGCCAGCCTTAGGAGTTTTTCCACTGTCTGCTATTCTTCATACAGCTTCCATCTGACGTTGTCCTGTCCCTGTTCTGGGCTGACGAAATTCATGTAGACAGTGAAGAGACTGTCCTCAAGGCGATTGGAAGGTGGGTCAGTCCACTGAGCAAAGTGGATGAAACACGAATGGTGTACGCGGCAGATATGATGAAGTAAATGCGGTGGTATCAAGTTGGTGCCGACTTCCGATATCGGCTCCATGATGAAGATGGCTCTTGGAATAAAAATATGGAATGCTTGTAAGCTCACCAACAACTTACGTAATTTAAACAACTAATTACGACTTCTAGGTAGAATAAACAAGTGGGTTGATGCTCCATGCTCGAGGAGCGATAGACAATGTCCATTTAATGAAAGGCGCAGGGAGCAATTGCCTGAGTCAGCGGATATGGACTGCCTATTGATTGCGCACCAAACGAATCCGCTGAAAGAAGTCTGTCTGCAGGGTACTTCAGCGAACAAAGATGAATGTTTGCTGACCCGGTACGATGCTGGCACACAGACGCCACAGAGAAGCGATGAACAATTGAGTGGCTCAGTCGATAGTGCATATCCATTGAATGCGCACTGCCAGAAGCCACTGGAGTAAATCTGACTGCTTGGTATATCCGCGAATGGAGAGGGACGTTTATTGACTCGGTTCAATGCTGACACAAACGCGTCGCAGAAGCTTACGGAAATAACAGGCGCGTGGACCCTGATCTTTGTGTTCATTTAGAATATGTCTTATTTACTCGAACTTTTGGCAGCCTTTTTGCTGTTTTCATTTATTTTTAACGATTGATTGGTTGTGAAACGCTATGAACATGTTTGTTTCCTCCTATAACGCATGTTGATCTAGATATGTTCGACAATTTGCCAGTACGTACACTCAGTACGGAGCCCGCTTATCTCCCCGGATCCATACTTTGAATTAACGTATCATATCATTAATCCAATCATTTTCCTGCTCCTCTTATCTACACCCCCGAATAGATCACAAATTTTGGGGATACCAGAAGGACCATCTTTATGTAAACATGGACACATTCAGGAAATGCACTCATCTTATCTGATCGATGTTTTACTTTGATGAATTAAGTCCTTTTCTACTGCGCTTTTCAATTTTCAAAAACAGATTGCATTTTTGTAATTGGAGGAGGGGGGGGATGGCAAATACTATACAAATTTTAATAAATTTGATACGAGGGACCGAATGTGCGTCGCTCCCCCTCTGGTGGTGTTGATCGAGACGTTTGCCCTTTGTGCACTCAGTACGGGATCTGCTATCACATTTACATACACTAATTTCACCTACTCGATGCTTTACGTGTTTGCATTTAGTCCTCTATTCATGTAATTTATTACTACTATTATCATCACCCCAAAACAGATTGCATCTTTGTAATTGGTGGAAACAGCCAGTACGACGTCAAAACAAGCGTAAATAAATTTGATACGAGGAAACGCTGATGGACCGAGTGTGCACCGCTTCCAGTGTGTCAGATGAAGCATACAACAGTCGCTGTCGCAGTTGGCGAGAAATCCGTCATATGTGTTTGTGGAGGCAGTAAACGCTACCGCTGCAAAGACAGATTTCACGTCTACGAGAATCCATCTGGTTTTGACCTCTGGTCATGGTGCTTACGGGACATTGTCCATAGGTAGACCCATATTTCCGGTGAATCACAGATGAGTGCTGCGTAACAATTTAAAGCCACGCACAGGAACAACCACCTGTAAGATATACCGGCATACTTAGTGCCTGGAGAAAGCATCGGTATTTGAGGAAAATTATAGGACCTGCCGAGATCATGAGTATTGTCTTTCAGCAATATACTGGTTGGTACGAAGGTCTGTCTACGTTTTGTCTTCTTTTCTTTACTGGAAGTTTTAAGGAATTGCGAAAACTGACAGGCACGTATCCCATTATTCTCCAGATAAATACACAGACCTCGTTACTGATGAGACTGATGGTCATCGAAAACAAAATAAGGCGTTTTGTCGCATTTTCTGTGGGTTACTTAGATACTTAAAAGCTTTCCCAATGGAAATAAGATGAGGATGGCCAGCTTAAAGGATGTTTGCCCGTCGTTCTTTAAGACTCTATGGGGAATCTTATAATATGCTCAACCTAAGCTAAATGTATGAAACCCAAGTCTACCCTTAAACCTAACATTTAATCTTAGCATAACTTTTAGCTTAGGCCTAGCTCAATTATCCTAAAATTTAATAAAAACTTCTTTGTATTTCGATCGGGTGGCACGGCTTATGGCAAACCAAGCTTTTCGCTGAAAGTTACATCGCCACTCAGATTTTCCCTCCGAGTAGCAGTTTCACTGCTCAGACTGACAGCACAAAACTCGCTTATCTATTCAGGTGGCTTATTTGGTTCCAATAGCTCTTGCCATGATGAAGGTTTTGGCAACTGGAGTGCAGAGATCAATTGGTAAGACTGAGCTCAGATCGCTAACTAGCGGTTTTCTGACCTACATTTTAGGTTCTGCAGGGTTTGGTGTATCGGTTGCATTTAACGTGGAGAGGCATCCTCATAACATAAAACAACTCATGCATAGCGGTGCTCCAAAACTGGGTTTCCGTTGAATGTTGCCTTCTGCCAGATAAACCTTAATTTTCTAGAGAACCCAGTGACATGCTTGTTTGATATTTATTATTCGTGCACCGGATTTATTTGCTTAACAAAAATGATGGGGTCTGTGTCTAAAAAGCCAGCATATGTATCGCGGGGGGGGGGGGGGGTTAAGTAAGTTAAACTCCTGCAACTGTGACCTTTAAACCATAGTTACTTAGTAGGGAAGAAGTCGATGAAGGTCAGAATCGAAGTAACAGTTTATTGTGTACACAGGGAAGGAAGAAGTCAGACATGGGAGTACACGACCATCCAGGAGACTGGACAGGTCCCAAGTGATGTCTGGCGACCAAGGGTGGGAAATAAGGGACATGTTCGAGTGAAGCTTTGGCAGCCGCGAGAGCGTAGATGCACGTGTGTGCGTTCGAGTGGAATTAGGTCAAGTCCCTGAAGTCGGCGCGTCTGTAAGCGCTTACTGAGGTATTGGATGACCTTGAGGCAGCTGGCCTTGAACAATAAGGCTAGACAAAGCAACGGAGGGCGTCGGACGGCAGAGACCACTACATATGATTACCTAGAAGTCAAAATATGCGCCAACCCACTCCTTATAGGCATGGCAGCCAATTAAAAAATATAAATACAACGTTTTTCTGAACGTAAGCACTGTAATTGATTGTGATAGCCTCGACAATTTGCTGCTTGCAGAAGTATGTGTTTTTACAAAACAAAGTCTAAGGTGTGTGCCATTGCTAAAGAGGCTTAGTATGTTCGTCAGTATTTCTTGTAACGAATATAAGTTCATTCTCAAACTACTCAGGAAACATAGGACAGCATAAAATAGGCTGCGTTTGTATTTTCGTGTGACGTGTTGGCATGGTACGTCCGCTGTCAACAAGACAGGGTAGTGCCATTCGGGGATAAGTGGCAAAATGTGAGAGTTTTGAGCGTCCAGCAGATATTGTGGGTAGGCATAGTAGTTATAACACAAAACAGTAGCAACAACTCATGACGTACAACGCTCTGTATTATATTTTTGCAGAATTCATTGCTCCTACCCAAGTAACAAGAACGTATAAAGAATCAATAGGCTACAAATTATACCTTAAGAACCGGGATATTACCATGGTTTGACAGAAAAAAAATCTTAGAATTAAGCATTCTTTGAACCTTTTCGCTGTTTGTAGTTTATTGACTATAGGAAAACTGACTTACCGGGACAACGAGTACCCTTCCACACGTCAAATACCATGGCGCATACCGCTTCCTTGCGGAACGCAATGCTACTTTTAGTGGATATTGTACCGTCGGCAACAGCTGATATAAACAAAAATTGAAACAAAGCCCTTCTCCAAATATGAAATGTAAAAGAATACATGAGTGGCTATTAAACTAGTATAGAAATCGATGTTTTAAATGGGTAATATCTGTAAAAAATTGTCTGCATTTTAAGGGCTCCTGCAATCCCTAGAAAAATAACGGAAAAAACTGTTCACTACATAAGTTTCCTTTTCTTACCCTGCGTGAATGAAGAGCTGGCATTCTGAGGTGTTTGTTATATTGTGGACTGAGGCAGCAAGTAATAATTCTACCTCGAAGACGCATTTTAAAATTCCAGTTGATGTCTTGTCCTTAAATCCGCCACTGAATGTATTTCTGCACTTTAATCGAAAATCGTGCCCCTTATTCTACTCCACAGCATAAATAGTTTTTTTAGCAACTAGTATGTTTTGTAGACTGCAGTTTAGCACACAGTTGAGTGGAACATGATTCAAGGCGCCTAGCGCGCAACGGGAAGCTGCCAGAATTGCGGTTCTAATCAAGAAAGGAAACGTTCAAATTAGTTTGTCCAATATTACAAGAAACAGCCGAATCCTTCCCCGCTTGAAAACCTCCAAAGCCGTTAAAGAACCGAAACCTTCAACAGGAAAACACTGTTTCGGAACTCGAAAGCCTCTTGGTCTTGCCCGAATGCAATTGCAATGACCATAACCCGATTATTACTATTCTCTGCATCTCGGAAGCAGGCTATATACTCTCGCAGGTAGCTGAATCTCCCAATTGGAAAGCTCAGGATGCTGTTAACTTACGGAGAGCGAGTAAAACTCAAACTGGCAAAAAGAAGACCAGCGCCAAGAGCGATATGTAGGTAGACAACTGGGAAAAATGTAGGGCCTATGAAGCAGCGGATTGCAGTGTTAACTGTGCATGTTAGAGGGTGTACAAACACTCGAAGACGGTGAAGTAGGGACGTCCGCAGTAGGTTTCTAAGGAGCTTGCTCATTAAGAGGTTTCTACAGAGATGGGAGAAGAAACAAAGGAAGACAGCATATGAAACTCTAGGGAGGGGCCCTCTGTTGGCGCATCATTCCAGGTCTCACGCAGCAGCATAGCATCGTTCGGATGAAATTAACGAACTTTCTTGCCCTGAGGAATACCCATTAAGAAAGGAGTGCTTTGTAAAATAAAGACCCTTTGTATTCAAAACTACTTGATTTTCCTGATAATGGTTTTATCTGATAGGTTTTTTTTCGAAGTATGCCCTTTTCCCCGAGTAACAGACTTATATTCCCCCAAACCTCTCTGTTGTGCCATTATTGCTAGGCTTGACCGTAAGCTCGTGCGGACACATCCTAGAAAAGGCGTCATTTCGTCAAATTGTCAGTAAAATGTCACAGCCTCTTCCATCTAAGAGCACCTATTGACCCCAAAGGCGTTTAATAAGCCCACCATCGGCGACGCCTATAGGATTCATTGGAAATTTGGTATAAAAACAAGCCACCATTTCAAAAACAGACATTCTCAATTTTTGATTCCCTAGTATGTCAAGGTCACGGGGGGGGGGGTGAAATAGCCCTCCCCGCCGCCTAGAGTCAAGCCAATTTGTAACCGTTCGAATTTCCCCTTTTTTGCATTCAGTTCCATCTTATAAATTGAGACAAGATAGCAAGCAGTTCCCTTATATCACCGCAAATTTCAGTATTCCAAACCTGATTAAGGTGGGCATCTCGGCAAACTGAAACTCGAAGATAAGCATGGGCAGAATGGAGGAAATGTTGTCAGGGGAAAGACTGCCTGCCTTTACAATACCTTTCCAAATCAAATATCAGGCGAAAGTTGGTGTAAACATGCTCTGTTGAATGATTGGATGCGAATATCGACAGAATTCTGTGCCTGGGGACCAAGTTTACTTGGCCTTAGTGGTGGCAGGCTCGACCAACTCGAAGAGCTGTGGGCAGCCGCAATCAAGTTTCTCGGCTTCCTTAGTATCAGGTGAGTTAATAACGTCCTATTAGTTAATAATGGAGACCAAGGTCCGTTCCGAAAAAAGGTCTCTGAGTTAAATATGACTTTGAATTTATGCAACATCCAACGTTCACGTAGCCTAGTGATATATCTTGCAAACCATTTAGTTAGTTGGAGGCTTGTTAGTTCAAGTGGTTCGAGCGTTTGTCGTACTGGCACCTTCCCTCGACTGGCATAGGTTCGAATCCCACCAGGGCCACCGATTTTTTTGCATTAAGATAAAATGGATCAGTAAAAGCCACCAAAATTGCAAAATTCTTAGTTCATATGCATTAAGACCTTTACTGGTCACGCCTGTTCTTGGACACCCTGGTAGTGAGCAGTAAATAGCTAAGCCTGCGTAATGTTTATTGCGAGCATACATAAAGTTAAATGAACCTTTTTGGCTTCCAGAAATAGAATTCAGAAATGAGTGGTATCATAATTTGCCCTAGTCGATGAACTGCACGTTAACCGAATGTAAAACACAAGTCCCAATTGCTTGCTACTTAAATAATAGAAGTAGAAACATTAATGTCTCCTATTTTGATTGGGTCAGTCCCCTGTATAGTACGGTAATGTTCATTACATCAGTCTGAGTTACAATTGCTTGTTCTAAGAACAAGGGTTGTGGTACTG
>JAYGXS010000008.1:2536559-2554813 GCA_036362985.1 Ligula intestinalis | reverse complement strand
CTCCTTCAAATTGCATTTCTTCGGATGTCTGCCTTTCAATTTATGTGAATTTTAATATCTGTTTAAAACATGCCACCAAAGGGATTCATGACCACAAGTAGTTTTGTGGACTGGATTTTCGTAGCCTTCATTCGTAGCAGTGACCGATTATTGGACAATGGGTGAAAACAGCACGTGCAGCGACGTCGACCGAAATTTTGCCAATCGGTTTTCTGTCACCCTTTTCTTCGTATCGATAAGCCAACTTAAGGCGGTGGCGGGTGTCGGAAACAAGTCGAAAAGGGACGCATGCCAATCCGTTGGCTGCTCAAAGCAAACGATCTCTGTATGCGTGGTGACCATCACGAACAAGTGACCATCAGCTAGGCGGAAGTTGTGATGATAGAGGGGGACGACACAGCCTATGAGTAGGTTGACATAGAACCGTTTCGGGCTTATTTGCTCTCATGCGGCCAGTGGCAACCCAAACCACAAATTAGTGCTTTTCTACCCTTTTGTGTCGACACCGAACTTGCGCGAAGACTATGACACACTGAAACGAGTCTCGGAAAAAGGGACAGAGTGCTTAAATTCGTCGTGTTTGATTATTGAAATCTGCCTGGCTGTGGCGGACACATGGTTAATATCGTCGAAAACTCTTAGGAGCGGAGCGGCCTGTTTACGTTGTAGAACATTTTACCGAAGTCAAGGTAGACTGAACAAAGAGCAGTCTCATCGTTCTTAAGCTTAGAAGCATAAATAAGGAAGGTGCCCTGACCCATTCTGTAGGATAGGGCTATCGACTACATGGTGGGAGGGATTTACTCACTTATGTGCACCAAGTTTTTAGACGACTGTTTTTTACTATCATTAGACTAGTCTTGGAAAATTTTCCAGTTGGAGAAGATTATTCGATGGAGATAATGCAAAGAAGTATATATACAGCAGTCGCCGGCTATAAGCCCACCTCGAGCCTGGACAAAATTAAGCTTAATAAGCGGCGGGCGCCATAACCGGAGAGTCCTTGATCTTGATTAGAAAACGCAGGATAAACATAATACATTACATACGCACTGTATTATGTGTAGAGCTTGTTTATGTACAAGAAAAGAATGCTGTTTGTCCGTATTTTACGTAATAACAAAAGCAAAAAAATTATTTGAGACACGTTTAAAAAAAGCGGTCTAGTGTCAGTTGTTTTGGAAGAAATTTCACTCACAAGTGCTCTTTGATGTCCTTCTCCAGGCACCAGAAATCGCCAAATTTTGTGAAATCTGATGCCTGTAGACCGAGTTGCGCACGCAAAGAGATGAGAATCTGGCAAACTGGGCTTTGTAGCCGGCGGATTTTGCTGTGTAAAATTCCGTCCGATGCTGAATTTGGCTTAATGCGTGGCAAGGCCTATTAATCGTGGGCTTAATAACCGGCGACTACAGTACCATATTTATAGTAATTATGCTCCGTGATTTCTTCAGAAAATTTAAAAAAAACTTCACTGCAAGAGACAATGCTTGTTACTAGCGTATGATTGACGCCACATTAGCGCTAATTGTTTAACAAAATTAAGGGTGGATTGTGTGATTTTCGAAAGCGTCAAAATGTTACAGAATATTTTCCAGACAATAAAATAAACAGTATTGGTACCTGCAGTGGTCCAAACACCATTTTTTGAGAGTTTACTTTGCCTTTCTGTGAAGAGCTTGATTAAATTGTCTGCAGAATATCTGACATCCCATGTCGGCTTCCCGGTAAGCTTGTGTACCGGGAACTGAACTATTCTAACAATGCTAAAAAAAACAACGTTTTGCCTGGCGTTAAAGTACAGACAGAGTTTTATCTCCTCAGCTAGTCAAACTACGCAATCAGTTAGTTTTTTTAATGAATAAACATCCTGAGTTCATTAAGAACCCATAACGCTTTCCGTGAAATTTTCAAATGCCTTAATCCGTTTACCTACTATTTACTCGATTAACGCATTTTTGTGTGATACAAAGGAGGCAGAGAAACATGGTTGCGCATGCCCGCCGAGCCTGACATCTCCAGATTCAAGCAAAAGTGTTCCTTGTCCCTGACATCTTTCAATATTCACGTTCAACCAATCAACAGAGAATTTTCAGGCAAACTATCCCCTAAAATCTCTGTTAAGAATGCACAGCTGAGTCTCCTTAATTATAGGCATTCTTTTCTGGCTTAAAACATTTCTTCCATTGTGCAAATGTTCACTTACGAGTGGTACTTTGCCTACCTCTGCAGTCACATGACCCATTAAAAATACTTATGAATCTACACAACGGCACTTATCCGGCAATTCACGAGAGAGAGAGCATTCCGTTTGTCTGGAGTCAAGCATGATAAAAAGCATTGCAGAAAAAAACCCGCAAGGTATGTGAGTCTAACGGGCAATTCCTTATCGCAACTAACAAGGAACTCACAGCCTTTTTAGCTTCCAGTACCACAACCCTTGTTCTTAGAACAAGCAATTGTAACTCAGACTGATGTAATGAACCTTACCGTACTAAACAGGGGACTGACTTGATCAAAATAGAAGACATTAATGTTTCTACTTGTATTATTTAAGCAGCAAGCAATTGGGACTTACTTTTTACATTCGGTTAACGTGCAGTTCATCGGCTAGGGCAAATTATGATAGCACTCATTTCTGAATTCTATTTCTGGAAGCCAAAAAGGTTCATTGAACTATATGTATGCTCACAATCAACATTACGCAGGCTTAGCTATTTACTGCCCACTACCAGGGTTTCTAAGAACAGGCGTGACCACTAAAGGTCTTTATGCATATGAACTAAGAATTAAGCGGTTTTGGTGGCTTTTAATGATTCATTTTATCTCAGTGCAAAAAACTCGGTGGTCCTGGTGGGATTCGAACTCATGCCAGTAGAGGAAAGGTGCCAGCATGACAAACGCTCGAACCACTTGAACTAACAGGCCTCCAACTAACTAAATGGTTTGCAAGATATATCACTAGGCTACGTGAACGTTGAATGTTGCATAAATTCAAAGTGATATTTAACTCAGAGACCTATTTTCGGAACGGACCTCGGTCTCCATTATTTACTAACAGGACGTTATTAACTCACCTGATACTAAGGAAGCCGAGAAACTTGATTGCGGCTACCCACAGCTCTTCGAGTTGGTCGAGCCTGCCACCACCAAGGCCAAGTAAACTTGGTCCCCAGGCACAGAATTCTGTCGATATTTACATACAATCATTCAAAAGAGCATGTTTACGCCAACTATCGCCTGATTTTTGATTTGGAAAGGTATTGTAAAGGCAGGCAGTCTTTTCCCACTGACAACATTTCCTCCATTCTGCCCATGCTTATCTTCGAGTTTCAGTTTGCCGAGATGCCCACCTTAATCAGGTTTGGAATGCTGAAATTTGCGGTGATATAAGGGAACTGCTTGCTATCTTGTTTCAATTTATAAGATGAAACTGAATGCAAAAAAGGGGAAATTCGAACGGTTACAAATTGGCTTGACTCTAGGCGGCGGGGAGGGCTATTTCACCCCCCCCCGTGACCTTGACAAACTAGGGAATCAAAAATTGAGAATGTCTGTTGCTGAATGGGTGGCTTTTTTTTGGACCAAATTTCCACTGACTCCTATTAGCGTCGCCAATGGTGGGCTTATTAAACGCCTTTGGGCTCAATAGGTGTTCTTAGATGGAAGATGCTGTGACATTTTACTGACAACTTGACGAAATGACGCCTTTTTAGGATGTGTCTGCACGAGCTTACGGTCAAGCCTAGCAATAATGGCACAACAGAGAGGTTTGGGGGAATATAAGTCTGTTACTCGGGGAAAAGTGCATACTTCGAACAAAAACATATCAGATAAAACCATTATCAGGAAAATCAAGGACTATTGAATACAATGGGTATTCCTCAGGGCTTTCGTTCATCTGAACGATGCTACGTTCCTGTGTGAGACCTGGAACGATACGCCAACATAGGGCTCCCCCTCAAAGTCTCTTATGTTGTTTTCGTTTTTTTCTTCTTCCGGCTCTGTAGAAACCTCTTAATAAGCAAGCTCCTTAGAAACCTACTGCGCACCTCCCTACTTTACCACCTGCGAGTGTATGTACACTCCCTAGCATGCACAGTTAACACTGCAATCCGCTGCTTCAGAGGCCTTACATTTTTCCCAGTTGTTTTTCTATATATCGCTCTTGGCACTGGTCTTCTTTTTGCCTGTTTCAGTTTTACTCGCTCTCCGTAAGTTAACAGCATCCTGATCTTTCCAATTGGGAGAATTAGCTACCTGCGAGAGTATATAGCCTGTTCCCGAGATCCAGAGACAATAATAGTCGGGTTATGGTCATTGCAGTTGCGTTTGGGCAAGACCAAGATGCTGTTGAGTTCCAATTTCTTCCGAAGCAGTGTTTTCCTGTTGAAGGTTTCGGTTCCTTAACGGCTTTTGAGGTTTTCACGTGGGGAAGGCTTCGGCTGCTTCTTGTTATCATGGACAAACTAATTTAAACATTTCCTTTCTTGATGGGACCTTCAATTCTGTCAGCTTTCCGTTGCGCGCTAGGCGCCTTGAATTATCTTCCACCCAACTGTGTGCTAAACTGCAGTCTAAAAATCCCGGCAGTTGCTAAAAAAACTATGTATGCTGTGGAGTAGAATAAGGGGCACGATTTTCGATTAAAGTGCAGAAATACATTATTGGCGGATTTGAGGACAACACATCAACTGGAATTTTAAAATGCGTCTTCGAGGTAGAATGATTACTTGCTGCCTCAGTCCATAATATAACAAACACCTCAGAATGCCAGCTCTTCATTCACGCACGGTAAGAAAAGGCAACTTATGTATTGAGCAGTTCTTCCGTTATTTTTCTAGAAATTGCGGGTGCCCTCATAAATGCAGACAGTTTTTTACAGATATTACCCATTTAAAACATCGATTTCTATACTAGTTTAATATCCACTCATGTATTCTTTTATATTTTATATTTGGAGAAGGGCTTTGTTTCAATTTTTGTTTATATCAGCTGTTGCCGACGGTACAATATCCACTAAAAGTAGCATTGCGTTCCGCAAGGACGCGGTATGCGCCATGGTATTTGACGTGTGGAAGCGTACTCGTTGTCCCGGTAAGTCAGTTTTCCTATGGTCAATAAACTACAAACAGCGAAAAAGTTCAAAGGAGGCTTAATTCTAAGCTTTCTTCTGTACGATTAGCTGCGACAAACTATGGTAATATCCCGGTTCCTAAGGTATAATTTGTAGCCTATTGATTCTTTATACGTTCTTGTTACTTGGGTAAGAGTAATGCATTCTGCAAAAATATAATACAGAACGTTGTACGTCATGAGCTATTATTACTGTTTTGTGTAATAACTATTATGCCTACCCACAATATCTGCAGGACGCTCAAAAATCTCAAATTTTGCCACCTATCCCCGAATGGCACTACCCTGTCTTTTTGACAGCGGACGTACCATGCCGACACGTCCAACGAAAATACAAACGCAGCCTATTTTATGTTGTCCTATGCTTCCTTAGTAGTTCGAGAATGAACTTATATTCGTTACAAGAAACCCTGACGAACATACTAAGCCTCTTTAGCAATGGCACACACCTTCGACTTTGTTTTGTAAAAACACCTACTTCTGCAAGCAGCAAATTTTCGAGGCTATCACAATCAATTGCAGTACTCACGATCGGAAAACCTTGTATTTAATTTTGTTAATTGGCTGCCATGCCTATAGGGAGTTGATTGGCGCATATTTGGACTTTAAGGTAAGCATATGTAGTGGTCTCTGCCGTCCGATGCCCTCCGTTGCTTTGTCTAGCCTTATTGTTCAAGGCCAGCTGTCTCAAGGTCATCCAATACCTCAGTAAGCGCTTACAGACGCGCCGACTTGCAGAGACTTGACCTAATTTCACTCGAACACACACACACGTACGTCTAGATTCTCGCGGCTGCCAAAGCTTCACTCCAACATGTCCCTTATTTCCCACCCTCGGTCACCAGACATCACTTGGGACCTATCCAGTCTCCTGGATGGTCGTGTACTCCCATGTCTGACTTCTTCCTCCCCTGTGTACACAATAAACGGTTACTTCGATTCTGACCTTCATCGACTTTTTCTCTACTAAGTAACTATGGTTTGAAGGTCGCAGTTGCAGGGGTTTAGCTTACCTTATCCCCCCCCCCCGCGATACATAAGCTGGCTTTTTGGACACAGACCCCATCAATTTTGTTAAGCAAATAAATCCGGTGCACGAATGATAAATATCAAACAAGCATGTCACTGGGTTCCCTAGAAAATTAAGGTTTATCTGGCAGAAGGCAACATTAAACGGAAACACAGTTTTGGAGCACCGCTATGCATGAGTTGTTTTATGTTATGAGGATGCCTCGCCACGTTAAATGCAACCGATACACCAACCCCTGCAGAACCTCAAATGTAGGTCAGTAAACCGCTAGTTAGTGATCTGAGCTCAGTCTTACCAATTAATCTCTGCGCTCCAGTTGCCAAAACCTTCATCATGGCAAGAGCTATTGGAACCAAATAAGCCACCTGAATAGATAAGCGAGTTGTATGCTGTCAGTCTGAGCAGTGAAACTGCTACTTGGAGGGAAAATCTGATTGGCGATGTAACTTTCAGTGAAAAGCTTGGTTTGCCATAAGCCGTGCCACTCGATCGCAATATAAATAAGTGTTTATTAAATTTCAGGGTAATTGAGCTAGGCTTAAGCTGGAAATTATGCTTAGATTAAAGGTTAGGTTTAAGGGTAGAGTTGGGTTTCACAGATGTAGCTTAGGTTGAGGATATTATTAGATTCCCCATAGAGTCTTTAAGAACGATGGGTAAACACCCTTCAAGCCGGCCATCCTCATCTTATTTTCATTGGAAAAGTTTTTTAAGCATCTAAGTAATGCACAGAAAATGCGAAAAAACGCCTTATTTTGTTTTCGATGACCGTCAGTTTCATCAGTACCGAAGTCTTGGGTATTTACCTGGAGAATAATGGGACGCGTGTCTGTCAGTTTTCGCAATTCCTTAAAACTTCCAGTAAAGAAAAGAAGACAAAACGTAGACAGACCTTCGTACCAACCAGTATATTGCTGAAAGCCAATACTCATGATCTTGGCAGGTCCTATAATTTTCCTCAAATACCGATGCTTCCTCCAGGCACTAAGTATGCCGGTATATCTTACAGGTGGTTGCTCCTGTGCGTGGCTTTAAATTGGTGCGCAGCACTCATCTGTGATTAACCGGACATATGGTTCTACTTATGGGCAATGTCCCGTAAGCACCATGACCAGAGGTCAAAACCAGATGAATGTAGCCCTCCCCGCTGTTGTGTGCGTACTCACATGCGCCAGTTTTGCTACCCTTCCTCATGCTTGGCTCAAACACGCTCCTTCTTGCAAAATTTCCTACAGACCTAGGTTAACTGGAGTCCGCCTTCCATTAAACAAAGTCGTGACCAGAAGTGCAGCTTGACGAGGATGAATGAGGAACACGTTTTACGAAGACCTGTCGGCCCTGCTGCCGACTAGGCCGAAGCCTGGGTTGGCTTGGCAGCTTAAACTAGAGTCGGCCTTTCAAAACCGTTACCAACACTGGATTTTGGCCCGTACGTTCCGTCCACCTTGTGAGGAAAGTAGCTGCAAAAGTTTAATTATCACATGCTGGAAACGGCAAGGCAGACCTTTAGCTTGACTATGCTCACCCCGACACCCTGGAACGTTCGTTTTCCTTCCCACAACACTCTGAGCAGCCAGTCAAATTGAACGAATGCGCAGGTTGTCTGTCAATTTTTCGTACAACAGGGTGGACATCTTTAACCCCGACGAGGCCCGTCGCTCTGAAAAATTATATTTGGAGGAGGTAGACGTACAAAGCAAGGTGACTTGAAACTGACGTCACCTTTGCCGTCCGCAAGGACATCTTAGGAGGACCGCAAGGTCTGCCGCAAAGCATAAACGACCGTTCCATGAGCCTGCACATGCTTCATTCGGAACACAATACGTTACGTCAACAGCAGCTACTTTCCCTTAATAACTAGCTTCAAGGAGGGGAGCAGCCAGTTTTACGAAGATCTGCACGCCTTTCTGGCGACTGGATCGAAATATGACAAACTGGTTGCCCTTGGCAATTTCAACGCGCGCGCGCGTTTCGAGAAAGCCCTGGTCACCTAAATAGGATTTCAGATTCCCCAAGGAATCGCGGCCCTAACAATAAATGCATCAGCTCTCTGCGAACATGTGCTTTATCTCGTGAAGTGATCGGCATCAGATCAAGGAAGTCGAAAAATAATTGAGAATACCATGAAAGGGAAGTAATTTAAGAGGAAAAATCCAGGCATGCAGACCACACCAGTATCTGCTTAATTAAAGCCTTTAATGTGACGGTAACAAGGACCACAAAACCAGTTTTAGTTCGAAATAAAGGCACTCAATGATTGTGGTATGGGAGTGGGGACATAATTTAAAGTGAGACTTTAAGTTTTGGGATACATCAATCACGTGTGACTGGTGGTGTGGATGTGGCGACTGCTGGGTGTGATTTTTACCTGGCATCTATCTTTCATATACGACTTAACGAAAATATGGGTCTACCTACTGTCAATACCCTGCTCCCATAACAATAACTGCATCCAGGCGGAGGGGAGGCATCAGAGAACAGTCCTCACCAGAGAGAGTGAAAAAGCTCTGCGAATAAAACGCATTGCAAACATAATATTCAGCGTAGTATGTTTCAATGAAGAGTAACCATGTAATCGCATGTCACCAGACGTTATGACGGCTTCTGTCCGTTGCAGATTGAAATAAAATGTAGAGTGGCATTCAATGGCACGTTTTTAAACAGTCTTTATGCGTCAAGTGCTTACATATGTTTATTACGTAAATTTTTATTTTTCCAGCTCTTCTACGAACGTGTGAGCAGCAAGTTGCATCTGATTTGTTCAGTTAGTTTGTGTATTCATTGGGATAGCTTGTGCTGCGGTCATCCCCTCATTGTTAAAAGTGGCCGCGGTTTTAGTAGCCCATATAGCATAGGAATGTGAACCTACAGACCTAAGACAGGTTACTGTGTTTCTGTCTATTATCTGTTTTCCAATAAGGTCTTCCAGTTATTTTGTTTCATTTTTTCTATGGGTTTCAAAAGAAGGAACTGCCTGAGGCGTTGGTGTCTGTTGACACCGACATGTCGATCCGTCCCAGGCTTGCAACACACCACAATGTCGCCTGGTTTGTTTAAATTGAATAAAAACCCTTTGGCACGGATCTCGGATGGAAGCATGCTGAAGGCACATGTCGCTTAAGATGGTTGCTGACTACCCTCCCGCCCGTTTCCTGCTTCTACACCTTCTGCGGCTCGCCCTCGCAGTTGTTTACGGCACGTCACCAATCTATTCAGACGGATGTAACTATAATCTTTTCTTGTAACATGCATTGCTTCCTAATTTACTGAACTCTTTGCCCTTCGTACCCCGGACGACGGTTGACCAATGTCGATTATATCACTTTACTAGCATCAAACTTAAGCACTATGCTGTCACAGTTGAATGAGGTCGCTTGATCGGTCGTTTAGCCATAACCGTTGAGAAGGAAGAAGCATTATCATAGTGCATTCCTGCCTAAGAGGAGGCAGTTGACCCGACTAGTGACTGCTAACTTGAAGGAGTAGACGATTTCGAATACATTGGAACGAGATTTCTGCTAAGTAACCCGAGGAAGGATGACATTGTCTGCCGAATCGATGCAGCTCGTAGAGTTTCCTCCATCGCCCGTAAGCGCCTTTGGACCCGACGCGACATCTCCATTGGCACAAAGATCCGTGCGTCTGTGACCTGCCCAGAATGGAGCCACTCGTAAGGACAGCTGCCTGGGACACGCGGACTATTTTCGTTAATTGGTAATCACGACACGTCATGCATTTATGGAAGCAAAATTGGCGTTTGGAGAAGGCAACGCTTTTGCTCACTTTAATAAATAAATAAAATAAATTCTTATAAAATATGCGGACATAAAAACTGATGCTCTGTATAATCTTTTTTAGCTAAAATTAAGGCAAATATTACAATTCCCGCAGAGCAAACGCTCCTTGGATGGACTTTATGCCATGCACCATCCCTTGATCCACCCATGTCCATAGATCAAAGTTCCCACCGGATGGCATAGACGGATCTGTTGGGGGAACGAACTCCAGGACAGTGTTGAATGTTCCCCAATTTTGGCCTGAAACAAGACAGACGGAGGGTAAACAATATGTAATTTTAGTGAGTATCTCGATGAATGAAGTAATGCTACTAAACGGATGACTACCATAGGCTCTGGCTCAAGACATGCATTTTCCTTTGAAATGAGTTTTAATCCACTAATGGGCCTAAAATATGGCATACATGCCCATCTGCAAGCCACAGTCTTTGGCGAATGCATGCTATTTTGAAGGTTGTCGGTTAATGACAGGGTCAGTTGAAACAGTTGAATAACTGTGATCCAAGCTGTGTGCTTTGTAAATTCAATTGTGCGCTGCGGACCAGGGGGGGTGAAATTGGAATATATCATGTCAGTCCCATTGACGTATGGTTGACACGTCTCGAGACCACTTTGTCATCGGCCATTCCTACTAATCTATCAACTTCTGAAAGGGACTTACACTAGAAAACCACTACTGTTATAGTGTTCTACCAAACCACTACTATAAGAAATAATATTACGTATTACCCAAGATATCACTTTAACGTTTTAAATAGGGCTATTCACGGCTTTGTACTGACAAAAAGTGCTGTTGACTCAAATGTTCTGTTTTAAAGAGGGACAGAAAACAGACAACAGGAATAATCAATAGCAAATTGTGAGATCTCTCCATCACTCGGTGTGCAAACGAGACTGTCGCCCCTCGAGCGCAGCCAAATCTACTAATGGCCGAAGACTTATCGAAAGAAAAGAGCCTGTCTTGATAAACGACGAGAGCGCCTGCTGGCCTGCGCATGTCATAGTTAGAGAGGCGCGTCCACTGTCCCAAAGGTCGCTCATTGTCGGGCGGTGTGAAGACATCAGTTGTGCTTAAATATCTCTTCTCTCCCCTAACTGACGCCTCGTAATTGCTGCCTCTACCAACTAAGATGATGTTCCTGAATTCAACCGCCGTGGGGTTTTGACGTGGCTCTAGCATGTCAGCAGCATCCTTCCAAAAGGCTTCCGACGCTTTTAGCTGACCCTGCCAGTCTGCTGACTCCCGGAAATGGCACGTCTCCACTGAGGATAACGGGAAACGAGTTGTACGTGCATCGCCATATTGTACTAGTTCACTTCCTATCACAAACAGGCGTCCATCTGGCAGTGCAACCGCGGCAGCGCATTGCCTCACTTCTTTCAAATTTGGCAGATCGTACCATCTACAGGAGAAAATAAAATAATGAAATGGATGGCATGGTGAAGAAAATACAGGGATAACCCCCTTCTGTTAATTTAGTCGGTGCATTCAACGCAACTCACTTATGGTCATAGGAGTACACTGAAAGTCGTAACATAATGGGTGGCTTAATAACAGAAGAAGTCTCTCCTCCCCCGGTTTGTTTCGCCCTCATTTTGAGATGGTGTGGACGTTTGCCACAGGGTGCCAACGATCGCCTCAGTGGACATTGCTTGTGTGTTAAAATTTCGCCACCACCGTCAGTCCCTACGCCGCCCCACCCCCAGATGACCAGCTGCGACGGGACTTGCACACCCTCCTGGCGGACGATCAAAACCTACTGAGACGCCCGGTCAGGTTTCAGTTATCCCAGTTTTCTAACCAAGAGCCCTTCTTAAATCCCTCATGTCACTGCCTCATAGTGTGTATGTGTGGGGGCGTGGTGTCACGCACAGTACCGGTATCTGTGCCCGATCCAGCCTCCGATCTAATTGACTTCGCCTTGGGTGTGGAGAGAGAGTGTGTGCGGTAGCTGCGGCGCAAGTCTTATAACTAATCCATGACCACCTCACCGTCCTTGCAGCGGCGCGTTTGGAGCATACGCTGGACATCATCGAAATCGACAGCCGAACGTGTACAAGTAAGTGTATGTGTGTCACGCAGTAACGGTCGAGTTACCTCACATTTACCCTTTAACCTCCTCAGACATGCCACTGGCCATTTCGAGAAGGAAGACTAGGATGGATTTGACGTTTACTTCCCAAACAAAAGTGACCAGCCAGACTTTCTAAACCCATTAGAATGCGTCAAAGTTTGCGTTTGTTAAAAACTTCTTTTCATAGAAAAATTCTATCCCACCGATATTGCACGGCCAGATTGCAAACATCCTCTTTTACTACCCGAGCGCCCTTGTTACTTATTCGATATGCAGTACAGTTTACAAAGCTGGGTATCGGTGAGAGTTTTTTAGTCCAAGACATGGCAGTTGTAGGTTGCTCTGAGGGAACTGAGGCTTTGACAGTCAAAGTCCTACCGTTCAATTAAAATCCTAAACCACGAGTTGCAATCCGGAAACATTTTTTAGACTTCTCTCGAATTCAGTGACAATTGCTAGACGCCAATTACATATTGCAAAAAAACTCAGCAGAAGCGGGACAGAGGTCAAGTGGCTAATGATCCGAACACAACTTATCGAACAATGACTGATAGGACAAGGACACTTAAATAAATGTTTACACCGGGCAGGGTGCCCTGGCTTCGGGGTTGGAACATGGCAGAGCTTAGCATTCAAGATGTCCACGTGGCTATCAACGTATGAGCCTGCTGTGCAATTTACGACATTGCAAATGCTCACGTGTCTTCTGATGGAGAGTAGATTCTCGTAGACGTGAAATCTGTCTTTGCAGCGGTAGCGTTTACTGCCTCCACAAACACATATGACGTATTTCTCGCCAACTGCAACAGCGACTGTTGTATGCTTCATCTGACAAACTGGAAGCGGTGCACACTCGGTCCATCGGCGTTTCTTCGTATCAAATTTATTTACGCTTGTTTTGACGTCGTACCGGCTGTTTCCACCAATTACAAAGATGCAATCTTTTTTGGGGGTGATGATAATAGAAGTAATAAATTACATGAATAGAGGACTAAATGCATACACGTAAAGCATCGAGCAGGTGAAATTAGTGTATTTAAATGCGATAGCAGATCCCGTACTGAGTGCACAAAGGGCAAACGTCTCGATCAACACCACCACAGGGGGAGCGACGCACATTCGGTCACTCGTATCAAATTAATTTACTTTTGTATAGTATTTGCCATCCCCCCCCTTTCCTCCAATTACAAAGATGCAATCTGTTTTTGAAAATTGAAAAGCGCAGTAGAAATGGACTAAATGCATCAATGTAAAACATCGATCAGATAAGATGAGTGCATTTCCTGAATGTGTCCATGTTTACATAAAGATGGTCCTTCTGTTATCCCCAAAATTTGTGATCTATTCGGGGGTGTAGATAAGAGGAGCAGGAAAATGTTCGAATTAATGATATGATACGTTAATGCAAAGTATGGATCCGGGGAGATAAGCGGGCTCCGTACTGAGTGTACGTACTGGCAAATTGTCAAACATTTCTCGATCAACATGTGCTATAGGAGGAAACAAATATGCTCATAGCGTTACACAACCAATCAATCGTTAAAAATAAATGAAAACAGCAAAAAGACTGCCAAAAGTTCGAGTAAATAAGACATACTCGCAATGAACACAAAGATCAGGGTCCACGCGCCTGTTATTTCCGTAAGCTTTTGCGACGCGTTTGTGTCAGCATTGTACCGAGTCAATAAACGTCCCTCTCCATTCGCGGATATACCAAGCAGACAGATTTCCTCCAGTGGCTTCTGGCGGTGCGCATTCAATGGACATTCACTATCGACTGAGCCACTCAATTGTTCATCGCTCCTCTGTGGCGTCTGTGTGCCAGCATCGTACCGGGTCAGCAAACATGCATCTTTGTTCGCTGAAGTACCCTTCAGACAGACTTCCTTCAGCGGATTCGTTTGGTGCGCAATCAATAGGCAATCCATATCCGCTGACTCAGGCAATTGCTCCCTGCGCCTTTCATTAAATGGACATTGTCTATCACTCCTCGAGCATGGAGCATCAATCCGATTGTTTATTCTACCAAGAAATCGTTATTAGTAGTTTAAATTACGTAAGTTGTTGGTGAGCTTACAAGCATTCCATATTTGTATTCCAAAAGCCATCTTCATCATGAAGCCGATATCGGAAGTCAGCACCAACTTGATACCACCGCATTTACTCCATCATATCTGCCGCGTACACCATTCGTGTTTCATCCACTTTGCTCAGTGGACTGATCCACCTTCCAATCGCCTTGAGGACAGTCTCTTCACTGTCCACCTGAAGTTCGTCTGCCCGGAACAGAGACAGGACAACGTCAGATGGTAGCTGTATGAAAAAATCACCCACATCTGTGACTTCAAATGTATTCTTAATGTATTGCAGGCAAATGTTTCTCAAATGGTCACTTTTCAGCAACTGCGAACGGCACCAGCGATTTTCTAAGCTTCTGAAATTCAGCCTACGAGCTTATGCTGATGTGAAAACATTCACCTGGCGGCAAAATAATTCACAACCCGTTCTTCTACGTGAGGCATTTTGAGCTGTTGTGACAACACAATCAGTCCAGCCGCATTCGCTTCGTGGACTTCAAGTTGTCCTGTGTATATATTATTCATGAACTGTGTAGCGATCATTGAATGTTAATAAAAGGTAAAATGAGCAAGTACTCTGAAGAAACTGTGGGCCAATTGAGCACCACAGCTTAGGCTTTCATAGGTGGTTCGCAGAGCGCATCACAAAATGAGGGCACACAGGAAGCCAAAATAATCCTGTGTGCGTGTAACTTTACGTTGTCCCTTAGCTTGAAATCCCAAGCAAATTATAAATTCCTGCAGTGCACATACCTCTATGGTCGAATCTGTGAGTTCTCCGGCCGCACAGAGGTCATTTTATTGGGGGAGGCAATTTATAAGCGCCAGTTGGTTTTTAAAGATCTGAGTGTCTTGGTGAGTCATTTTCCATGCAAAGCAAAGGTCTATTATGGAAATGAAAATGGCCAGTCTATATTAGGCAGTTCACCAAACGTATATGCATGAATAACATACACGGCTACAAATAACTTTCCCTGTCCTTATGTGTTGGGTTTAAAATAGGCGACATTAAACTTCAAATTCGGACCGGAATGTTAGTTGGGAATGTGGCTCTTCAAAGGGTACTTTCGAGGTCACGACAGACCCTTTTAACACGAAACGTTACGCATATTAAATCTGTTATCCTGCCTGATTTCGATTTTATGTGTGCGTGGAAAGAGCGCAGTTGCATGTTTACTTAAGATACGGTGGACTGTGAATCAAGCGATGAAGCCATCAATGACACTTCATCGATGTTAAGTGATCGTTTTACTGTCTTACATTTCGCGTTTTGATTCTATATATGTTTCTACTCTAATCCTTGGAATTTCATTGAAGTCGGAGTAAACAAAGTGTTGTAAGTAAACTCTTTGTTCCCTAGCCAATTTGATGGCCGGTCGCGTTAAGGGATATATTCTGATGCAGTTTAAAGAATCTCTGTAGAAAATAGCAATAAAAAGCTGGACGCAAAGTGGGACATCAAGTCAGCTTTTGAATTGGAAAAAAAACTATTACGGATACGGCGAATTCGGAAATAAGAAATGGATACCATACCACTAACAAAGTAGTGTCCTGTCTGTCATGATCAAACCATGTCATTTTTATTCTTAGACCCTTCCGATATACGAATTGATGCACTTAATAAATGTTTCAATGACTCAAGCTTTTGTCTCTTTTGGGAAAGCGCGCTAGAGATTTCGAATTAGCTAACGTGGGTCATTTAAAGCGATGGCCATTCCTTGTTGCGGTACGCAGCATTAACTTGTTTTCCCGAGGGATCATTATCACTCGACTTTGTATGGCAGAATAGTTTATGGCAGTGAAGTTAGTGTCTGTTGGAATTACAGGAACCCGCGATTAAATAATGCTCTTTTTCGAGCAGAAAAACTCGCTGCAACAGGATATAAACATATCCGTTGTCAAGCAAACTTAACTTTATAAGTATACTTGTCAATTACGGCTCACAGCGCCATCTAGTCGTTAGAAATTTGATCGCGTCAGTATGCCTGCGTAAGGATCAGACATTTATTGCCGTATATGAATGTTAGTCGAGCCGTTTATATGTGCTGGCACTGGAGTTTACAGATTGAAAATCTAAATGCCTAATATTGTGGACTTCCTCACTCAGCGCGGAATGTCGATCTCGGCAGCCAAGTCATCCGTCACTGTTTTCACGCTGGATCCGAAGGAGTTCGATCGTCACCTGAATATCATCGTCAACGGTAGGCTTTGCCGCTGATCCGTAAATCCAAGCTCTTCGGCGTCAGTTTAGATCCGCTCTTCTCGTCTGCAGACCATGCGAGGGATGTCCCAAACATACTAAACCAGTGCACCAAGGTACTTAAGGCTCTCGTGGGCACTTCCTAGGGCTGCTCGAAAGAGTTGCTGACGACCACATTAAATGCAATGGCCAAGCCGCATCTCACTTATGTGGCAGCAATCTTGTCTCCCACAATCAGCTCCTCCAGCCTCCGCCGCCTTCAGTCAGCACAGAACGGTGCCCTCCGCATGATCACGGGCTGCTATAAAATGTCGCTTATCGATCACCTTCATGCGAAGGCTTCTGTCCTGCCAGTCGCCCCACACAACAAACTCCTCGGCCAGCAGTTTTGTTAGACCTGTTTACAACCTGGCCATCAAAACCACCATCGTTGCAACGCTCCTGAGCCTAGCCGTAACGTTCTGACGTCTATCCGAGGTCTCCACAAGACAGCTGTTGCCTCGTCTCTCTCGGATCTACCCGCTGATGGGTCCGCCATCTAGAGGGGCTACAAGCGCCTCCACCGGAGAGCCGCTGTGGACGCTATATCCACCTACCATACACCGGTCCTTCTGGGTAGCTTTCCACCTCCGATTGCCACCCCGGAACGTCATCTCTCACGGGGGACTCGCTGTACCCTGGCGCAGATTTGCAGTGGCTACTGCATGCTGCTTCGCCAGTACCCACACTGACTGGACCCGTCTATACCCGACTGCTGTCCTGACTGCGGCGTCTGGCCGCATGACTGCTGTCACCTGTTCGTCTGCAGTTCCTGGCCAGGCATCCTACTCACCGCCGAGGACCTTTGGCTCAAGCCGATCGAGGTCGCGGCCTTTCTATGTCTCCTAACTGCACCCAGTTTGGAATACGGCGGGAACCCCTGATCCAACATGGGCTACCAACCAACCAACCGATTAAAAATCCTTAGCTTATTGAGTCTAATTGACTGAACATTGATCATAAACCTACCAGACACAATAACTCGACTCATAAACAAAAACAGTTCTGTCCATTTAAACTGGTCATAGGGATTCATTCGTGATATTTTTGAGTGTGCACATGCAATTTTAGACAGTTTTCGGAACCGCGTGCTGGCATTTACAAATGAATTTGGAAATTTTATGATATTTGGTCGAAGTTGTTATTTTACTAGAAATATTTTATATCCGCACTCACGAGATATTTTGTTTATTAAGCTACAGTGTATTTTGAACAATTTGTTCAATTGTTGAACAATTTTGTCCACGACTACCCTATTTGGTACAAAGGAGAGTGGGTACTTTTTAGTTTTCATTCTCTGCTCCACCTTCTCGACGATGTGAGTCGGTATGGAATGTAAGACAATTTCCCGGCCTTTTCTTTTGAATAATATTTGAAGGAAGTTAGAAACATATAAGCGGAACCCACTATTGCGCTTAGGAAGTGTATCGCCGCTTCTTCGAAAGGCGAAAGCTTGAGTCGACGTCCAGGTCCATTATGTTGCAGGACGACGTTGGTGTTGAATGAGCCCTTACTTTACCCCGTGCATCTAAAGCCATTTTTCACAAAAGTGTACGTATTATTGACAGATTTTTCTGCCAATATTGTACTCATTGGCAATCGGCCATGTCAACTTATTAGATTTACAACCGACTGTACATACTTAAGATCTTTTACTGACTGCACCGACCGCTTTACCACGCCCTTATTTTCCTCCTCAACCAATTTCATGTTCAAAGCCTCCAAATTGGAAAGCAGTACGCTGTCTGCTGCACTTAGTGATATTCGCTGTAAATATGCCCCATTTTTATTTGATAAGTATTTTCATCTCATCTCTTTGCCACATATTTTTCGTTTTGACGTTTTCTTATTAACGTAAATGACCTGACTATGACCTGCTTTTCATTAAGATGTACATTG
>JAYGXS010000008.1:2507736-2518692 GCA_036362985.1 Ligula intestinalis | reverse complement strand
GTGACTTTTGGGGTCGTAGTGCTTTCTAATACGCACCTATAGACGTGATCCCTGTATTTGTTTGCACAAACGTGCATAACCTCGACAAGTCTTGGTTTTAAAGTGTGCTGGTCATATTCAAATGTGTGCACCGTACCGCGATAGGCGATGCCATCGCTAACTTATTGGAGCATGCTCGATTAGTGTCGTGACCATGTTGCCATCGTCTGTGAAGACTAAACTTTTAATCAGTTGAGGTGAAGACCAACACGGTAAAGTGTAAATGAACCATATGTACACTACAGAACTGCTATTATTTTTTAAAAAAACATTAAAAGCGAGCTTACATGTCATTTTCACGTTCTTATTAGGACTATTCACGGATTTTTACTGACAACCGATGCGATGACTCAATATGTTTCCAAAACATTATGTTTTGCAGGGAAGTTCAATGGGCTAAACCACTGACTGAACCTGTTGCAGTGGCGGACATACCCAAGGAATCACATACAAACGGTCTGTCCTCCCCCTTCCCCTTAAACACAAACATGACGGGAGTGAAAATGAACTGCTATGAGTGTATTTGGAAACCGACAAATAGTAAGGCGCGTTTATGTGATTTTGAGGGCGTAATGCCCGGTAAAACGCACTTATAAGGCTAAAAAAAACGAGCATCACGGTTGACATCATCTCTGCAGCTGCTTATGCAAACGTGTATAACCTCGAGTGGTGTTTGTTTTAAATGGTGCTCGTGCGTTGGGGAGAGAGAGAGTGAGAATGATCCACGACACAATTCCTTTCTCACTATAATTAATCCAACGTGCCTGCATCTACCACAGTGTGCTAAACGCCGTGGCTTGGAGGGTTGCCAACTGGTCGGTTAACTCGGAAACTGCAGTCAGTCCAGTGTGTGTCTTGTTGTGTGATGGGGGCTGAGAGTCAGATGCAATTGCTCCTGCTTAATGTATCCTTTATGGTGCTTCTTGTCGGCAGCGAACCTAGCGAGACGTGCTGTTTGGTACGCGTGTTGATGTTTTGTCGCGCCAGCCGTCTGCGCCCTCCCGCATTATTTTTTTGGCCCTGACAACCGGGATTAGGTGCGGTTGTGGTCAGAGAGTGGGGTAAACCTGACCAGTTTTCCTTCGATGTACTTGTGCCATTGTCACCGCGTGCTTCAATGCGTCGAAACTCGCAGTGTTTATCGTCGAAATCGATGGTCAAACTCTCGCTGGTCATATGCAAGTGTGCACACCGTACCTTTATAGGGAATGGCATCGCAGTTCGATTGTTGCAAGGTTAACTAGTGTCGTGACCACTTTGTCTTCGTCTGTGATGACTAAACTGTCAATCAGTTGAGAAGGAAATTACCACATTTTACTGCTAATAAACCATACTTAGAGCCCTAATTTGATGTTTTTAATGAGGCTATTCATGGATTTATACTGACAACAAGTGGTGATAAGGAAGCAGAAAACAGACAACAGGGGAAATCTTGGGAAAGTTGCGAGATTTTTTCGTCACTGAGTCTGGAAATAAGACGGCCGCCCGTCAAGCACAGGAAAACTTCCTAGTGGCAGTGGACAACATGGTAGACAGACAACAGAGAAAATCCACGGAAAATTGGGAGATTTGTCCATCACTTAGTCTGTAAATGAGATGGTCGCCCTCGAACACAACACAATCCCTTAAGAGCAGGAGGCAAGGTTGTGGACTTACCGAAAGAAAAGAGTCGGTCCTGACAAACGACTACAGCGGCTGTTCACCTTCCCGCGTCCGTGTTAGCAAGGCGCGTCCATTGTCCGAAGGGCCACTGGTTGTCGGGTGGGATGAAGAGATCGACTGTATTCAGGTAGCACTGGTGTTTTTGCCTCCAGCAATGAAAACGCTGTCCCTGAATGCCACCGCCATATGCTCGTGACGTGGCTCTATCATGCCAATGAAATCCTGCCAAAAGACGCTAGACGCTTTTCGTGACCCTTGTTAGTCCGCCGGCTCCAGAAGATGGCATGTCTCTACAGAGGATCCAGACCAAATTCGGTTGGAGTGAACTCTGCAACCGCCTATCACAAACACGCGTCCGTCTGGCAGTGCAACCGCGGCAGCGCTTTGCCTCACTTTTTTAAAATTTGACAGTCCATACTTTCTGTAGGAGAAACGAAGGGCTAGTGAAATGGATGGCAACATTAAGAAAATGCAACGATATATTCCGTCAGTCGATCTAGTGTGTATGTTTTTAAGTAAAGTGGCTTACTGGCAAAGTGAGTTTCAGGCTGCAATGTCTACTTCTTAATGCGAACTTTCTGGCATTGCTTCGTTGTTGAGATCATAGGCAAGTGAGGCGGCATGCATAGAAGGGGCGGTCTCGTGCAAGACCTCACCTCCGGTTTTCTTAACTGTGTCCAGACACCGGATTAAAGTGGGTGAGGGAAGAGAGTCTGCGGTAGATGCGACGCAAGTCTACCAGCAGTAAGAAGCAATTCATGCGCTAGCGTATTTGGAGCATACGCTGTACATCATCGAAATCGATCGTGAAACTGTCATGTTTGTGTTTTTGGGTCACGCAGTGGAGGTTGAGTTACCTCGCTTTTACCCTTAGATCTCATCGGGCATGCCACTCTCAGTAGTACTTAACTCTCAGTATTTTAACTTAGAAATAATACCGGTATTGCGATTTAAATTATAAATAGTTGTATTAACATTCACCTTAATAGTATTGCTACCTTAAATTAAAGTTGCAGTCATTGCACTAATAGTGGGCGCAAACGTTAAGTCGGAGACTGAACTATCACAGTTGATCTTTGGAGTCACAACAAACTTTTGTAAGGTAGGTTTCATAGTAAACGATTTGATATTACAATGAACCTAATCAGAAGCGGGACAGAGGTTAGATTGGCAATGAACTGAAGCCGGCTTGTCTAGGAATGGTTGATAGGACCCGGACACTTCCATCAATTCCTATGCTGGTATGGTGCCCTGGCTTTGGGGTGAGAACATGGCATAATTTCTGTGGGAGCCTGCCGCTGTTGACTCACGCTGCCATTGTCCGCCGCGAGCTTGGCAACCGCTGCCAGTACGCACTCCCCTTCTCGCCCCAGCAAGCCCTGCACAAGTGCCAACCAATCGATGACTGCCTATCCACCTGGTGTGCTGTAAATTCATACTAAGCCCATTCGACAAGCAAGGGGAACTCACTCGGCCTTCCGCCCCGGTTCGAGAAGGACGCGACACTGCAGTGCTCTCTCACGGGCCTGATGGTCAAACTCAACGCCAGGCTGAGTCAACCGCCTTTCTACTATCTATTCGCCTACGTGTTCTGTACAGAATATAACCTTCTCCTACTCTGGTTCTCCAAGACTTCTCTATCATCTCCTAAGGAACCGGGCCTGGAAGATCGCAGTAATTAGGGTTCAACCGGCTTAGTCTTAACTCCTTTTCGATATGCCCACGTCTTTATCAAGATATACGAATGTTGTGCAATTAAAGCAGACATTTACAATATTTCAAATGCTCACTTGTCTTCAGTGGGTGTATAGAGTGCACATGCGTTAGAGGCTATGTAGTTGTGACATGAGCTCGAGTAATTGCTTCCTCCAAAGACACAGATGACGGTTTCCTCGCCAACTGCGACGGCGACTGCTGTATAGTGCTCCCGTCACTCCGGGAGTGGCGCACATTCAGTCCATCGGCGTACGTTCGGAGCAAATTTCCAAATGCGTGTGTGGCCGTCAGCTTGTTGGCTTCCTCCAATTACAAATAAGCAATCTGTTTTGTGAGTAACGAGAAAAGTACTATAAAACTACATGGATAGAGGAGTGAACACATAAAAACAAAGCATCCATCAGGTGGGATTAGTATATTTCAACGCGATAGCAGGCCCTTTGCTGAATTTGGCAACATTTTTATAGCGGTTTTCTTTCTGGTATCTCCCAATTGCAACGACGCATTCTGTTTCGGAGTAATGATCAGCACCTAGACGCACGCATACTAAGTACAAACTTTCGCAAATATCCTGATCAGAATGTGTTACGGGAGGAAAGAAAAATGTTCATTCCGTTACACAAACATCTAGATACTGTCCTAGTATGACGGTGGCCGTTCAAAATCAATATAAACAGTAGTATGGCTCTCAGCCTTTCGATTACCTAGTACTTACCCTCAATGGCCACAAAAGTCACGTTCGTCGTTGTGTCTATTAGTTGCTACGACGTGTTTGTGTCGGAATCGTACAGGGTCAGTAAACATTGATCTCCGTTTGCGGAAATCAGACAGATTTTCTCCAAGGGATTCGAGCAGTGCGCATTCAATAGACAGTCACTGTCCGCTGAGTCACCCAATGGCCCTCTGCAACTCTGTGACGTCTGCGTGTTAGCATCGCATCGAGTGAGTAAACATTGCTCTTCGTTCACGGACGTACTCAGCAGACGGGCTTCCTCCAGGGGTTTCTAGCGGTGCGTATTCAAAAGAGAGTTAGGATCCGCTGAGTCACACAATTGCCCTCTGTGCCTCTGCGACGCCTGGGTGTCAGCATCGCTACGAGTCATTAAACACTGTTCTTTGTTCGCGGACGTACCCTGCAGACATATTTCCTCCACGGGAATCGAGCGGTTCGCATTCAATAGACAGTCACTGTTTGCTGAGCCATCTAATTGCCCCCTGCATCTCTCATTAAACGGACATTGCCTATCACCTCTCGAGCATGCAGCGTCAATCCACTTGGCGATTCGACCTAGAAGTCGTCTTGAGTAGTTTAAAAAGTAAAATGTGGTCTGACAACTTACGAGCATTCCAAATTTTTATTCCAAAAGCCTTTATTATCGTCGTGTTCTCTGTATCAGAGAGAAATGAGAAGTTTCCTGGGTCTCACGTCTTACTACCGCCGTTTCATCCGTAACTTCGCACGCATCGCTTCCCCCCTTCATAAATTAACCCAGAAAAATTGTCTCTTCGTTTGGTCTGCCGACTGCACGACTACTTTTAACGACCTGCGTGGTGCCCGCTGCTCCGCACCGGTACTAGCGTTCCCTAATGTCGCTGCGGATGCACCGGAGTTCATTCTGGACACCGACGCCAGCGGGTTTGCTATAGGCGCCGTGCTATCCCAACCTGACAAGAACGGTGCCGAACATCCCATTTTCTTCGCCAGCAATACCTTGTCAAGGACCCAGCGTAACTACAGCGTTACCCGCAGGGGACTTTTGGCTGTCGTGACTTTCGTCCGACAGTTCAGACATCTATTACTGGGTAAACACTTCATCATCCGTACGGATCACCGCGCCCTACAATGGCTCCAGTCCCATAAGGACCCTGTGCACCAACTTGCACGTTGGCAGGAGTTCCTTCAGGACTTTGATTACGACTGTGTTTATCGCCCGGGGACCCGCCACAACAATGCCGACGCCCTATCCCGTCTACCCACCAACCCCAACCTCGATACCCCAGACTCCGCCGAGATCGTCAATGCACTGGTCGTTCCAGAGACCACCTGTTTCGAATGGTCCTCCGCACAAGGCTCCGACCCCGACACTGCCACCATCTATTGACACCTTTCCTCCGGTCTCCACAAACCCACTGAACGCGAGATGCGCGGTTCTAGTGCTAGGGCCCGTCTCCTCCTTCAACAATGGCCGCACCTTCTCATAGAGAACGACGTTCTTTTCCTGCGAGACCCCGACTCCCATCGTTTACGACCCGTGGTACCCGGCTGCCTCATCGACCCCGTCTTCACTGATCTCCATAAGGAGCTCGGTCACTGTAGGCAACGCCAAACCGACCTGGCCGCCCATGCCCGTTTTTGGTGGCCCCAGATCCGTTCTTCCGTGATCCACTTCTGTCAGACCTGTCCCACCTGTGCCTCTTACAAATACCCCTCTCCGACACTCCAAGCTCCTCTCCAACCCATGACCACCGGTTTTCCGAATGAACGTGTCGGTCTGGACATCATCGGCCCCTTATCTACCTCCTTCCGCGGTTACACCCATGTTTTACTCATGGTCGATTATTTCGCCAACTGGGTTGAAGCCATCCCATTGTACGACCAGAAGGCCTCCACGGTGGTTAACGCGGTGAGCCGCACCTGAATTAGCCACTGGGGATCTCCAACAGCCTTCCATACCGATCGCGGAAGTAATTTCGACTCCCAGCTATTCCAAGATGTTTGTGCCATTCTCGGAGTAAACAAGACCCGCACCACCCCCTACCACCCCGAAGGCAACGGGCTCGTAGAACGCACTAATCGCACCCTACATGGCCTCCTTCTCGCCTTTTCCAAGGACGGTCACGAGAGAGATTGGGACATTCAACTTCCCCTGTGTTTGCTAGCTTACCGGGGCTCTGTGCACTCCTCCACCGGTTTTACACCACACTACCTCTGGACCGGCCGAGACCTCCGCCTAACCTCCGACCTTTGTTGCCCGCTCCCCCCCCCCGACCCTACCTCCATCCATCCCTACGCCGTCCAGTTACGAAAGACTATACGTTGCGCTCACAATGCCGCCCGGCGAACACTAGGAACTTCCGCTGAACATCAGAAAGATTACTTGACCGCCGTATCGCAGGTAACTCTTTCCAGTTGTACGACCTTGTCATGTCCAAGACTAAATCCCATCGCCGCGGCGCCTCCTCCAAGTTTCAATACCCCTGGACTGGACCCTTCCGCGTCCTCGACATTATGTCCCCAACCACTCTCTTCTTACTTAACGCCTCGAATCCTTCCCACCCCCCATTCACGGCTCATTTTGATAAACTTAAGCCCTACCGCGGCCGACTCCCCATCTGCACCCCCGACTCCCTACCCATCCTTCCCCCAACCAACTCCCTTCTGTAGCCTCCGAGATTACCCCGCGTCGACATCGATGCTGACGACGACGACGTTTCCCTCCACAAAGTTTCACCTGACCTAGTTCCTCCTGTAGCATTAAAAGTCACCATTCCGTCCCCCTAGCTGACACCAGCACTGAGGACAGTGCTACATCTTAGGAAGGGGGCTATGTAACGAACCACCCTGACCCTCGTTTGTTTTAATTGGTTTCCTTGGTTGTCTAGTTTCAATTTTTGGTTTTGCAGGAGAATTCGCGGCTCGTAGTTGTGGTTCCATCGTCGGATTTTTTTTGCTCCTTCGTCCCGTTCTCCTCCCACACGTTAAGTCGAGTGCTTTTAACTACCCTTTTTTCGATATTTTTCTACCCGATTGTTTGCTCAATAAACTTTACTCGATTCTCAACATTCTAATAGTTCCTCATGGATTCTTTCGTAATTCATAATTCATAATTCTCCTTTTGATGAGATGGATAATCTTTAGGGAGTATCTTCTGCAAAAGACCCAAACCCGTGCAAGCTCCGCTGATTCCGATTTCGGCTCCATACAATCCGTTTGGCTGTCCCCGCTCGGACGTTACAGACGGCCTCAGATGGCAGCTGTAGGAATAAATCACCTACAGCAATGACCTCGGATGCATTTTTGACGTATTCTAGGCAGGCCTTTCTCAAATGGTCACTTTTCAGCAAGTTTGAAAGTTCCAAGTGATTTTTTTTATTTTTGCAAAATCCAGCCTTGGAGCTAATGATAACCTGAAAACACTTACTTGGTGGCCATATAATTCACAACATATTCCTCCACGTGAGGCATTACAAACTGTTGCGGCAGCATGATCAGCCCAGCTGCATTCGCTTCACGGACTTCAAGTTGTCCTGTGTATACATAATCGATGAACGTCCTTGCAATTCTAAAAGTGCAGTTGTAAGATGAAATGAGCTAGAACTATGAGGAAACTGTTGGCCACTTGAGCACCACAGCCCAGCCCTTCGTTGGGGTTTCGCACATGGCATCACACAGTGAGGGCACCCGAGAAGCCAAAACAATCCGGTGTGCATGCATCTTCGCGCTGTCCATTAGCTTGAAGGGAGATCCAAATGAGGGATTCATTTAGTACACATACCTCTATGGTCAAATCTGTGAGCTTTCCAACCTCACGAAGGTTATTTAATTGAGGGAGGCACTGTATAAAGGCCAGTTGGCCTTCAAACATCTGAGTGTCCTGGTGAGTCATTTTACACGCAAAGCAAAGGCCTTGTATAGAAATAAATGTAGTCAGTGGTCATTGGACCGATAAAGGAAGCACCAAATGTATATGCGTAAATAACGCATGTGAGCGTACTTGGCTACAAATAATTTTTCCTATCCTTAATTGCTAGGTTTAAAGTAAGCAGCATGAAACCTAATATCGATAGTCAAAAGTTGATGGACAATGGGGCTCTTTGGAGGTCTCGAAAGACAACTTCAGCGCAGCCTATGCTAAACCTGTTTTCATTTTAGACTTTGATTCTATGTGTGTGTTGTAAGTGCGCAGCTGCATGTTTACTGAAGACACCGTCGAGTTGGAATCCGGACAAGAAACTATTTAGGTACCACCGTATATGTTAATTTATTGGCTTACTTTCTTATAGTCCGTGGTCAGATTGTACACATATATTTCTACACTAATCCTAGCAATGTTAATAAATTTGGATGACTGTAGTATGCACCTATTTGATGCCAATTCTGATTTTATTCTTACTAACACCGTTTGAACAAGTTTCAAAACAAGTTACTTGAGGTTGTCGTCATGTGCGGCGAACGAGCAACTATTAAGAGATGTGAAATTTGTAACGCCAGTAAATCATTCCAGTGACCCTGTAGATTGCACCCGCGGAAAGGAACTTACCCGGAATATGATGTCAACAAAATAGTTTAAACCTGTTATATTACAGGTTTGTTATATGTCATACGATAGACAACGAACAGATGGTCAGACAGTGTATGCTCAGAAGCTCGAAATATTCCATATTTATAAATGTTGACTAAGACAGCGGCCTCGATGAATGTTCTCGCTAGGTAACCACTTTTACTCTAATCTCTGCTATAAGATTGTGCGATCGAAACTACTGGGTTATTCGTCTGGCGTGTAATCAATGTGGCTTAATCGACCGCAGAGAAGTACGCGAATCGATTGCATATCCCTGCTGGCACAATCTCCAGACTGAACGGGGGTGCCACGTGAGGGAAAGCGGGGGAATACGGGGAAATCCAGGGATGAATTTTTTTTTTTTGATTATCGATTATAGAATTATCAAGGAATTATGAATGACATTATGCACTAACAAAACAATCGATTTTGGCTATACACAATGAGAAAAAAGGTGTGGCGGGCGGAACGGTTTGAAATCCCCATCCTGAGCCCCGTCCTGATTCCCTATCCAATCCGGGGATTTCCCCGTCCAGCCTCAGGAAAGATTGCCAGTTTGGACGGGGCTCAGGACGGGGATTTCAACCCGTGCCCCTGTCGGCTGAAAAATGTTTTTGCAGCAGAACGCCCCTAGTACTCATTGTGTAGCATCCAAGTTGATTATTATGTTAGAGGATAATGTGGTTTATAATTTATTGATGGAAAAGTACAGTTTCAAAAAATGGGCTATGAAGATATAATTCGATAATTAAAATTTTTCATCCCCTGACTCCCCTGTATTCCCCCGTATTACCCCGTCTAGAGCACGGGGGGATCCGGGGATTGTGCTAGAAATGATGGTCTTAGAAAATCTAATAAACGCATTTCCATGTTGGCTGAGATTCAAAGACCTTTTTTTCCATGCGAGCGTGTATCCATGACGTCCGATGTGATTAAGAGAAACTGAAGTAACCAGCTTTAGTGAGTTTGTGTTTTTCTTGAAGATCTTAGTAAACGTGTTTACTATGAATAATGTCATGCGTCAACTCTTCAATTCCTAGCGAAATGGATGGCCATTCGCACCAAGTGATTGATTGTGATACAGTTTTGTGAATCTCCCTGGCCAGTGCCAGATTTAAGATAAAGGCAGTATTGGACATATAGTCTGTTGTTAACGTAGAAGGTCGATGAGGGATACGATGAATTCCGAGATAAGAACTGCATAAAAGTCCTCTACCACAGTATTACAGTGTATATGCAGTCAGAAAATATGTATCTTTTTAGCTACAATGCATTTTGGATAAGGTTTATGAGTATGAATTTCGTATATATACGAAAGTCATGCTCATAAACCTTGTCCAAAATGCACTGTAGCTAAAAAGATACATATTTTGTGACTGCATATAGACTGTTCTACTGTACTTTTGTACTACTGTGCTACTAATACTACTACTACTACTATTTTGAATGCCGGCTCATTTATATTTGCTGGTCGGTGAATAGAAGCATTTAAGAAATTACATCATTCAGATTAAATGCCAGAATATATTCTGACATTCCCGTTTGTGGATACTTGTGGTGCCTGCGGTGGTAATACGGCCGTTAGTAGGGGAAATCTTTTGAAATGTGTTTCGTGCCAACGTAAATTTCATGAAGCGTGTGTTGAAAATCAACTTATTTCTGATAGTTGGTTTTGCATTTTTCGCACCAACGTGATCGGAAGGTCTGAATGAGGCTGCGCTCTGATAACTGACTGTGATCTCATTTTATTGATTATTTCGGTTTCGATAGTTGGTTGTGCATGCTTCGCACCAACGTGAATTGAAGGTTTGAATGAGGCTGTGATCCGCTAATTGACTGTGATCTCATTTCATTAATTATTTCGGTTTTGATTCAATGTTTTGATTAAGGGTATGACTGGCACTTTTTTCCTATGCGTAAGTTATCGGGTGCAGACCTTGTCGTTAATTCCCAACAGACGCATAACACGGCAATGCATTACCCCGGCCCGGGTGACCTACCCTCCACGAATAGTTTGAAGCATCAGTCACAGGTAGGAACACTCCTTTAAATTACTTTTTTCTGTAGACCGACCTTCGAAATTTGCAGATAAAATAAGGGTATGGCGCGTAATTAATTAATGATCATGATGAGGTTAGTTTCATGCATTCAAGGGTACAACGAGTATGCTGTCTTTCGTAGGTAATAGCACGACTTCAGTGGCTGTTTGTTTGGAAGGAATGGTTTATAAAGGCAACGGCGTCTGTACATAGAGAGT
>JAYGXS010000008.1:2462440-2474737 GCA_036362985.1 Ligula intestinalis | reverse complement strand
TTTGCATGCATCCAGATGGAAGTAAGGAGAAAACTGAGGCCATACAGAGAGACCGATGGCCCCGTTTTACTTAGCCTTTACATGAAATCACCACGCTCTTCCTCATATATGTATGTACCCCGTATGATGGGGGTATGGAGTGTCTAGCTAGGGCGTCCAATATGAAGGTTTTTGCAGGTGGTTGGCTGGCTAGTAGCCCTTGTTGTATCAGAGCCCCGCCGAGTTGGCCCCAATCCCGGCGGCGAGGATGAGGGGAAGTCCGAGCAGCGTGGTCGGAAGGGGCTGCTCCGTCGTCAAAAACAGAGATGTAGACGAGGAGAGATAGATCCACCGTAGGGAGGTTTGGTGTAGCAGACCTTGGACGCCGTAAGGGCGGGTGGGAACGCGGTCAAAGATGCGTTTGCTGCGGCAGGCGGTGGTTACGTCTAGCGTCCTTAGCTGGCACCCAGCGGAGCTAGATTCCTCTTAGCAGCTACCCCCCAGTAATCGACTCAAACGACGCGATTCTCATAGGCATATTAATTGAAATTTCCTTGAGATCAATGCCGCTGCCATAGTCAGCGTGCAAGGTAGCCTCGCCAGCGTGCTCAGGGAGGATCAGGAAGCTCATCGTCGTTCTCTTCGAAAATTACACCCTATCATTACACATACTACTCCCCGTTTTTCAGTAACACCTTTTTATCATTATCCCGTCGGATGACGTGTGGTTCAGTGCATTCGTGTGTTGATCGTTCATTTATCCATACTGCTTAACACATTTTAGCAAAGAATTTTGGTACTTTCATTCGTTTTGTCATGCCAAGCACACTAAAATTAGTTACCAGACAGCTAAATACTCGTTAAGAGTATGCAAGTGCACAGCCAATATCCACTGTTCAAGGTTCCCTACGCATCGTAATTATTGCTTTGCTGCGACGTTATTGTAACCCAGTGGAAGTTCAAAGGCTTTTGCACACCCCTCCTTTATTTAAATGCACCGAACCTCGACAAATAGGCTTACGTGCGTAAGTTGTAGGTGCTGTAGCCATACTTCCGTATAAAAAGACATTGTTTGTTCGTGTGATGACTCCGCGGACAGTAGCGACAGGAGAGCAGAACCTTGGGTCTCCTTTGTCGGGCCCTAAGTTCCAACAGTGGTCGGTGAACGTTCATCAATGAGTTTTAATAGCTCCCGACCTAAAACGGTCCGACAGCCAGCCCGTGGATCAGTTGTTAGAGCCTTAGACTCTGATCACAAAGGACGCGAGTTCGATCCTCGGGTGGTGCACCACTTGGGGCAGGGTATGACTGGCTAGCTGACGAGGGCTAATAAAGCAGAAATTTTCATTGCAGTCTCCATTCGTTTTGCCAATAATACTATTGTGGCGGGAGTCACATAACGTCTCCCCCCGCTGACACAAAGTCATGCGTCCTCACAAACAACTGCTTCAATGCTTTCTCTCACTGGAGCCCACGCCCTTGATCTCGCAGCTGCTCCTGGCTAACTGATAACAGCCGCGCCAGCGTCCCCGGTCCCTCGGCGCTCCGGCGTTACCCGGCGGTTGGCCTTAGTTTATTCAGTTCCACACTTACATACGTGCCTACGCACGTATACGCACGCCCAACTAGTCGCGCTTTCTTAAGTTCCACTCAAACACGAAAAACCGCAGCCACACAGCAGGGGCCTTTGCAGGCGACACCCCCCTCGGGCAATTGCAACGAACCACTCACAGAACATTTGAACTTGCTCCGCAATCCTACTAAAGCAACTGTCATCATTCCACACAACAGACAGTCGACGCTCACAGGCCTGGCTGGACGCAGTCAGGACCAGCCTTGGCTTCGTCAGTAGCCACTGCCACCTGAGACTGCAACTGAGAGTTCTGTATACAACAAACCTCTCATTTTGGTGACTCTTGCCTTTTAACCTTCTACCTGGGGACTTCGACCTGATGATAGTAGTTATCCGAGTACAAACACTACTTAGACCGCTACACTATCTACCTAAAACTATCAGCCACTGTGTGGCTGCTGTCAGGGCCCGAGAAATGAGATCCAAGGCGCAGCGGAACAAGAGAGTTCCGTTAACAGTCAGTGAACGTTCATCAACGACCTTCAGCTCAACCAATCAGATAACAATTATCCGATCAGACAATGTGACAGCTAAATTGTGCATGGGCGGCAGTCAATTTCTGTTATCAGCTTGAGGGTGGAGGGTCGACGTACAAGTGATTCCTCGGGGCCATCTCTGTTGGTCGCTCCGGCAGCAATCGTCCTCTCGACATGGTCAGCACGTTTCAGACACGCGGAACAATCCCGACAGAGCAGCCGTTGGCGGAGGGTACAGAATGATTCGTTAAACTAAAAAATACACGATTTCCGCCAGTGCATCCATTGTTTAGCCTCACTGATACCGAACTTGCGCAATGTTGATAGAGATACTGCCTGTTCAGAAGGCTTGCGCTGTATCTACCTCACTCTTTCCCCTAGCTTGGCCTAGTTTCAAGATAACTTCACGAAGACAAGGGATGGGGGAGTTGTGTGAGGAAGTGTGCGCAACGATCGGCTCGGAGGAGGAGCTCTTGCTTGACGGAGTAGGGAATTTTCAGCGGCTGCCGTTCACACCCAAAAAATGCGATAACATGTTTATAAGTCCTGGAACTGTGCAACCCTAAACTTACCTTGCTCGAAGGGGTAGACAACTTGAGGGTAATTGGCTCCACAGTCAATGTGTCGTCGGCGGCGGAAGATGTGGAGTCCGCAAAAGTCAGCGGTGGAAGGAAAGGTCGAACCACCTTGGGCGTTTTGAAGATGTGGCGGGCAAAGATGTCACCCAGACCCGGTTGGTTGAGTAGACTGAACCAGAGTCGCTTTACCGGCAAGGAGAACGGATCACGCGTCCTTGAGAGCAGAGGGTAAGGGGTAAGATTAATGAAGAGTTCAGATGCAAGCCCTAGATTAACTCATAGTCCTTCTAGGATGCAGAAGAATTTATCTTCAGTAACATTTACCTATTGGCACTTCTAACATCTGGGTCAGTTAAGGAGGGCTGATTAGCACGTGACACAATAGAGGCAAGTTATCTGCTTAATGGCTAAAAAATCGACGGTATCGATTCATCGTAAGACCGTCCAATGGCAAGCCTCACAGCCAAAGTGTCTTACGTAATTAGCGGTTGAAGGTTTAAAGTTTGATAAAGGCGTGGCTGATTCGTGATAAATACAAAATACGGAATAAATTAAAACTACTTGTAATTGTTTAACAGAGAGTTGCGCAAAGAACAAAATACGAATCAAAAGACAGCCAACAGACCAAGAAAACTAGTAGAACAATTCTACTGGTCAACCAATTAAAGAACTGTTTAGATGGGCGGAAATTCAATCTACTAAACCTTTGCAAGTGGTTTTTTTACAATTAACACCTTCCCTCAGACAGCCCTGTCATATATCCCCACCAAATTGATGTCTCGACACAAGCAAAAGGCCTGCTAATCGTGTGCGGTCGGCAAATTGGTTGCAATGAAGGCGACTTCTATTACGTTGCGCATAATGAACAAAATCAGCGGTCCTCTGCGTAAATATGCGAGATGTTAATGCTCAACCCCCAGCTTAGATAGGATAATATTACCGAATCTTTGACTGCTAAAGAGCGATCTTTCCAAGTTGGTTTCATTTTGGTCTACTCCTGTGAGGATATGGGCAAAATGGTAGTGAAATTGATGGATTGGACTTAAAAACTGGGTCAGCCGACTCTAAGATAAGATAGTTCACGGGCTATAACGACGATATGGTGACTAAACAAGAAGACAGTGAAACAGGAACATAAGCTAACATAGGACAAAACAGCCATCCACTAATTCGTTCCACGAAACCGTTGCCTGGCGACTTAACACGACCGCAAAACCGCCTAATAGACTTGTTATTACGTTGTCCTGATGACTTGTCACACGGTGCACTATCGATCAGCACAGACCACTCGTGTGATTAGATCGCACAAACTGCCGGCGAGATGAGTACACTACCCAAACACTCACAGGTGAGCCGCAAAGCCAGTCAGTATGTCACCTCTCAAGGACACAAGCTGACTGGTCCGATTGCACCTGCGAGTACATCTTCTCTTTGCCTTAAATACTGTGTACTAGGTACGTAAAAAGACTTCCATTCTTGCACCCTGCACAGCATTTCACGGTGTCATTATCACGCTGTCCTGATGACTCGTCCCACGGTGCAATATCGATCGGCACAGACCACGCGTGTGATGAGATCGCACAAGCCGCTAGCCGAGATAAGTGCTCTGCCCTACCAATCGGATGGACCAGAAAGCCAGTTGGGATGTTACCCCTCAAGGACGCAATCTGATTGGTCCGATTGCACCTGCTTTATATATTCTGCTTGCCTTAAATACTGTGTAAAAAGTACGCAGAGCAACTTCCATTCTTGCGCTCCTGCTGCTGCCTTCTCCTTTTTAACAACATTATGACACCAAGCGCGCTGTGAAGACAGAATATCTGAACATAAATTTTGGCAATCCGGTCAGACTTAGTATTGGGCTGTCCTGTTGACTCGTCCCACGGTGCACTATTGATCGTCACAGGCCGCTTGTGTGATGAGATCGCACAAACTGCTGGGGGAGATTAGAACACTGCCCTACTACACAGATGAGCCAGAAAGCCACTCGCCATTCTACCCTTTCAAAGTCACAATCTGATTGGTTCGAATGCATCTGCTTGTCCATGCTCTGATTGCCTTAAATACTGTGTACTCAGTATATAAAGAACCTTGCTTTCTTGCGCGACTTGCAGGTGGATTCGAAGGGGGAAAGGGGGATTATCGGACGACAAACACCTAGGCCTGTGGCAACATTCTAACAGCGGAGGCAAATGGGGGAAGCAGCAAATGCAATCAAACATAACTCAAGGTCTTCAGCAGCACTCACTGAAACGGAGAGTGCTTGGGATTGAGCAGGTAGCGCATCCGATTCATGGCGCGCTTGGCAGCCTCTGGCAGAGGCGGTGGACTGTGAGAGAGTGAAAACCGGCGGAGGCCCATGCGACCGAAGGGTGAGGAGGACGTTCCCGAGCCAGCCTCCTCCAACTCACTACCAATCAGGGCCTCCGCACCGGGAATGAAATGCGCCGGTGGCAGGAGATAGCGGCTCTCCTTGTTAGCAGAAGGGATCAGGCCGGCGCCAGCGGCGCCAACACGGGCACCCAAGACGTTTGGGTGTTGGAGTTGGGAGAGAGGGGTTTGCATGGCAGACTCATATCCCGCCTTCCAGAGCTCGATTAGGGTCAGGGTCTTCGGCACCGAGGGCGCATAGGTGGCAAGGTCTGCGAGGGTGCGTGCAAGCGAAGCAATTTAAGAAACACCTCCCTCTTTCTGACAAATAATGATGGCTAAAACTTTCGTCATTTAGTTCAGCAGGGCAAGAAATAAGCTCTCGTAAGTTATTGGTAAATCATTGAGGTATACACTTATGGGGTTCTGATTCTGAGGTTGGACGTAATCCCAGACTGGGAGTACTGGAATCACTATCTAAAATCACAGACTCGTGGTTCACCGCTGCGATGGGTTTCAATCATCATTGGATCCCCCAGCGCGCCCTGTGTACTTTCGGGTAGATTAACCTGGTCTGCCAGTATGATGCTTCGTGTAACTTCAGTATATAATAGGTAGCGATATATTACGGCCAAAGACAAGCCAAACTGGAAGGTGGTCGTATCCAGCTTATAAGTCGCCATCAGCAAGTCATATTCACACCCGAGGTGCGGATCCACGACCTCCTTAGTTTGAAGTCCAAAACACTAGCCACTGCGCCTTACCGAGGCGTGCAACTTGCGTGGACATAATTTACCTACTTAAATATCGTCAGTAGAAAGATTTTGAAGGAATCAAATATCTATGGGTTGTTAACTGAATAGTACGTGGTTATCCCAGTGGCTGATCGACTTCGGTCCAAATATTAATAACAACTTCTGGTCTCCGACTTTAAGCCTTGGTTCAGATTACTAAACTGCAACTTACCGATTCATTTTATGAGGAATTAAAAAAAGTTCTTTAAATGCTTCTACACAGTAACATGCGCACCTGCAGCTTGAAAAAAACACATCAGCCTTTTAGGCAGTTAACGTCCTGCTCGGGGCGTTTGCGCGTCATGAGAGTGTACACTATTCCTCGGAGGGGCAGGAGAGGTGCTTCGGACTTTCCAAACGCTTGTTTATCAATTTAAAACAATGCGCAAAAGGCTTTTTTGGCAGACATAAAACGTTTCTTAATGACTTTAAATCTCTTTATTAAATTTAGTACATGCGACGAGGTATACATCCTAGAGAAGGGCTTTCAATATCGCTAGCCCTGGTCTGAATGTTTTTTCGATTCTAGGAGTGCAGAAATATAAAAACCACTCAGCTGACAATGTACCGCTTCGCCGAGCTCCCGAGCTGCAAAACTTACGTTCGCTATCAAGGTTCAGCATTCGGGTGAGTTCGGTGATGCGCTGGGCGATTAGATGCATAAAGCTGAACCGTATCAGTCGCCAGGCGTAGCTGTCACCATGCATCCACTGGGCATCACCGTCCGAGAAATCGGCACCACCGCCGCCGCCACCCACGGGACAGTCCGTTAAGACGTCATGGAGCTGCATTGTCGTCGCACTACTACCTACCAGTTCCTCCTCCTCCTCGTCCTCCTCCCCGTCAGTAGCACCAGCAAAATCCTCTTCAGCTCCAGACCGCACTTGCGTGTCACCCTCCTCCCGGCGGCAGGAGGCGGTGGAGAGGGCATTGACGGCACTTTCAAGGCCAAAGGGACCCAGTGAAGGATGGAGGGTTGATGAGAGGCGTGAGCCGAAGTCGGAGTTCAAATGCAGCAGTTGGAGGTCACAGCCGGGGTGAACGATCATTTCGTTGGTCTACAGGAAGGTCATTGGGGAGCAACATACAATAATATAACAGAACTAGTGATTACATATAAGTAGGCGTAAATAAAACAAGTATAACACGCACTGCTTTGAAGTGCTTATCGCTCTCCTCGGAGCTGGTTGTTGAGGAACGACGACGACGAGGCCGAGGGCTGCTATCGGTGTCTGCGCAAACACGTGAAGACTTGTTAGCGGCAAGCGCTGATAGCCGGCTTCGAAGGCGACGCAGTCGACGTTTCCTGCGCCTCGCTGCCACCTTGAAGTCATCGTAGTCAGCAGGGACGGAGGAGACGTCTGAGTCATAAACAAACGCAGCATCGGATGCTGATCTGCCCTCGGACGATGGCTACCAACAGAGAGAGATCGAGAGATAAAACGGAGAAACAAGCCAGAGGAATGGTAAAAAGGCAGTTGCGGCGGCCGATGTCAGCAGACTTGACCTTGTCTACAAAATATGATCCGGATTTGAGAATAGAGGTAGCACGAAGAAGGAAAAAGATACCCAGTAGCGTAAAGACAGATTTGTAAACATAAGTACCTTTTCAAGAAGATAGGAGTGAATGGAACACTGTGGTGGTAAGAACCACTCGTCCGGATACATCGGAGTTGGAGATACGGATCTGGGGAGGACTAAAATCAGGGAGCGGAAATGATAGAAAGACAAGATAAAGGACCAGCTGGCGTGAATAAGACATAAGGTAGCTACTGAGACATACCGGGGCAAGGGGAGGGCGATTTCCGTAAAGGCGACTTCGGTGAAAGTGACTTTGGTGAGGATGGTTTCTGGCTGGTCACTTCAGAACGAGCAGCCATTGCAGGCGTCAACCTACGCGGACTAAACACGAAAAGCAGAGTGGGATGAAGGTGACGGGGGGACAACAGAGGCTTATTAGGCAGTGCAGGTGATCAATTACATCATGCTACTCGTGACAAGACAGAAGCCATGTTTTGTTATTGTTTAGAATGACAAAAAACTGTTGTGTTTTCAGCTGCAATCGTGTAATTGACGTACTCTTTTTCGATTTTTCTTTTTATCGCTAGATTTCCTATCATATTGTTACCAATAGGGAGTCCGAAGGCCTATCTGCTCTCAGTAAACTGATACTGATGGTGAACACTTACTCAGGGGAGAGGGGAGGACGTTCGGGTGGTCTTGACGACAGACGTGGTGAAGGTGGCACCACAGGACGGACTGGTTTGACTCTGTAAACGCCGCCAAATACTCGAGACCACGCAGTGGCGTTGAGCCTGGTCGAAACCAAGCGGTAGAGGGTGGAACAGTCACGAGTATACAGCGCATAGATGGCGAGACCTACGTAGACGGAGACAAAAACTTCGGCAAGGATACCAATGAGGCGTTGTGTAGAACGCAAATCGTTTTCCTGACCGGAGCCATTGGGGCAAATGTTGGAGGCAAGGTAGGACTGCAAGCCGGACACACCTGTTTGGGGCCAACGACAGTGTCATTATCATGGCTACTTATTAAATATAAGTAGCTAGGTAAATGTAAGCGAAAGTGACGAGTGACTAACCTGGCCAGTTGCAGGGCTCAGTATTGGGCCTCAAGGGCAGACCTGGTTTCAACAAGCGATCAACTAAAAAAAAGGAAGTAGAAATAGGCGGAGGATGTTGAAAGACAAAGGGAAGAGGCAGACACGAATGGCGGTAGAGTGACACGGTTGGCCCTACTACGATTGCCTACCGGAAGATCCAGTCATGGCCGAAACCGCGACAGCTACACCAGCGTCACCACAGCCGTCAGGATTCTCACAAGTCCAGCCACCGGTTGAAAGACACTGAAATACACAGCCCGACAGAGCCATACAGAGGTTTCGCAGCAGGAGAACCTTCTGTTGCAGGGCTGCGCTACTTTCATTGTCGTCGTGCTTATCTTCGTCAAGGTGTGCGGAGCAGCGCAGCACTGCCGTCCAGATCTGATCGTCTGCCTGCGGAACCTGCACGCAGAGTTGAAAGGGCGGCGGCAAAGTGGCAAGGGTGGAGCTGATGTCGTTCACCAGGCTCTGTGAAAAGTTAAAAATGCAGCAGAGTATATAAAAAAACTAGCTAAAATTGAAAAATAAACCATAAAAACTACTTCTAACCCAATCTTGCATGGGGAAGGTAAGGATTGGTTACCAGCTCAGAACACTTAAATATGCATCTACTCTTTTACTTGATCCTGTGGAGCAGGTTATATTGGTCGCACGAGCCGGCGCTTTTCCAAAAGAATACAGGAACACCTCCCGGCATGACTGAGAAATGTGAAGTCAGGAACATAAACAGCCCTATGCTGGCGCACATGGTCGATTCCGGACATCAGGTGGATCCCAACGAAGCTTTCCGAGTGATCTACAAGGTCGCACAAAATTACCCGAAGTCCCTGGGTCAGTGCCTGCTAGCAAGAGCATAAGCGACCGCTATCAGGCTGATGAAGTTCTGTTGTGTGCACAAAAGAACTTCCTGCAAACCCCAGAGTTGGCGTGACCCACAGTCATTTAACAGCATGCAGTCATCCACGCTATGTTTGTCTCCCTCCCTACCTCCCCCCGCCCCCTCGTCTAACCCTCTCCCTCCTCCCCTAGACTGTTCGATCAAACCTTACCCTCAAAACCAGCCTTCGCTTATTGACCCCATCCCCATCCCCATTCCCATGACTCATTTCTCCGAAAACACGAACACGTTTGAACTTGCACCCAGTATCCATATAAATGTAAGGCCTGACAAGAATTTGTCGAAAGTACACGTATACTCGCCAAACTAGACTTCTGGAAACAAGGGTAGTTGCATAAACCGCCCTTGTGTAAATATGAGCAGTCCAATGGGATGCAAGAACTGAGCAGAGGGAATTCGCACAGTTGTAACACAGGTATTTGACCAATTTGGAAATGAATACCGATCAGCATGCGCTTTAAGGAGAATGTAATCATAAACGTAAAGCAATAAAGGCGTAGTTTATTGTTGAAATTTAAATTGAGATTTAAAATATACATATATTTAAATTTGTATTTGAGTATAAATGCTGCTGCAGTTTCGCTGAAGAAAGAGGCGGTCCATTTGCACGATAAAATAAGTGATAAATACGCAATAATTAGTGCGTGAAACAGTAGACATTCAATAAGCGCAAAAATTCGAGGTCCAGATATAATATTCTTTTCATCATCCCCGGAAGAGGAAGAAGATTAGGCGATTTCTGGGATCAAGTTGTATTTTGGCTGACAATTCAAAAACCTTCTCGCTCCCAGGAGAACAGTCACCACGCTCTGACGATTGGAGCGAGTAGACTTTGAAACGTCGGCTAAAATACAACTTGGTCTCAGAAATCGCCCCTCCTTCTTCCTCTTCCAGGGATGATGAAAGATATACAGTAGACGGTGTCTAACGCATTCTGTTTTTCAGTTGTAGGCGAATGCCCAACAGAAAAAGGAGGAGAATGCAAGGTCAAGGCGAGTATATGACAGAGTTAAACGTGGCAAACAAGGGTTGGGTGATGGCTTCAAGCTATCCTTATCGCTCAAAGTACAAACACTGCTTAAATGCTATGGTCGCAATGTCCTTCTTTGGAGGAAAATCAGGGCGACAATCTCCCAAGAAAAATAAAACGATGACATCTCGAGGAATGGCGAAAAAGGTACCTTGAGGAGAAATAGTTGTTTCGGCAGATACATGACACCAGGAGGCACCAGGAAGACGGAACGCAGAAGGGGAACCCTATTCAGGAACTGGGTAATGGTATTGGAGGAGGGGGAAGGCGTCTTGGCTGCGGTTGTAGTGGTGGAAATCACCGGAAGAACAGACGGAGCTGGGTAAACAGCAAAAAGTTCCGTAAGTAGTTGCAAAAGTTCCATGCGAACAGGATGTAGATCCACGCCACTAGCACCTTGCAGGCCGCAGAAATTGATCAGACTGTAGATGAAGGGCATGTTCGCCTAGAAGGTAGCAGCAAGCATTTATTTCAAAAGCCATGTATTAAATACGGTTTGAGTAGGCTCGGCTTTCACTGTCAGACAACCCATGTTACCTTGAGCCAAATAAGTCTGTCCTTCAAGAGTTGGGTTTCCTGTTGTCCGACGTTATGCGCAACATCCTGCGAAGCTGTTTGGTCCCGAACAGGTGTGAAATAGCTCTCCGCATCCCGTGCGTAAACTAACGGCACGAAGTTCGGTTGGTCCTCAGCAAGATATGGTGGAGGTGGGGTCGAGAGTAAACAGTGATATATGGCAGAGGTGCAGCCACTTTCACCTGAACAACGAAATGCACGTATTTGAAGGATTTAAAACTACTTACTTAAATGTTTTCAGTAAAACGTATTCTGTGAAAAACAAAATTGGTCCGCCGCTAAATGCTCACCTTCGCAAGTGATTTGGAGGGATGTGGTTTTCCTAAGGCTATTCAGTTCGTGTTCAAGCCACAACCAAAGCTTGGAACGTAAACAGGTTCCACCGGGCTAAAATACAAGAGCGACAAAATTTCCAGAGGATGAACAAGGAAATTCATGGATGGAGAAGATTTAAATTACGCATGCCAAAGTCGTGCATAAGTAGGTATAGTAGATTGGCGTTCACCGCTTGTTTACCAGACTCATGCTCACTCTCATAGAAGCCCCGCACAAAGGTTGGTACAATGCTATGGACAAAAACAAAGGCGAAACTGAAACGATCATTTCTGGTGCATTAGTCGTCATCAGGTAGTCATACCAACCACTGGGGAGACGGTACCACTCCAGACTCGAACCCGCAATCTGTAGGTCAGAAAGCCAACTCTCTTATCCGCTGAGCTACGGGCTCGTAGTCTTGCCTGCTTCGACCGGGAATATGAAAATTTGGTAGATTGGCGCTAACTGAGCGGCTACTGGACGCACTCTTCTCGCACTACCTTGCAGCTCACTCGAGCCCCGTAATCAGCCGCTAGTATTATACAGGGTGCCCCACGAAAAACCCCTAAATTTATGATAATGTTTATACTGTTATAAAAATAAAGATTATTGATTACAATTATAACTAACAACTTTAATTTGTAATTAACAAACTGTTTCCTAAAAGCTAGTTACAGATACCGCTCAAAATGCTGTCAATTAACTGCAGAAAAGCGACGTAAGCGATCCATCCAGCTCTGAGCTGCTCGACGAATGACATCAAGAGGGATGTTGTTCCATGTGTTCATCAACACATGTTTTATTGACTCAATATCAGTGACTCCTATTCTTCGTCTCTGAATCTCCTGTAAGAGTACACTCCAAATGCAAAAGTCCATTAAATTCAGGTCAGGGCTCTTGGATGGCCATCGCTGGGGTGTGATGAAATCTGGAGTGTTAACTCGGAGCCAGGCGACAGTGTCATTGCCAGTGTGTGGCTTTGCACCATCTTGCTGCCACGTCCAGGGTTCTCCCTGCATTACTTGATC
>JAYGXS010000008.1:2442378-2457440 GCA_036362985.1 Ligula intestinalis | reverse complement strand
GTACTGCTGTAGAACAAGCGCAAAAGCCTGCAGTCACTTAAGACTAAACCATGCGGTGTTCTGGTGCGCATAGGAGAAAGCAGCTAACGCCTGATCCCGTTTGCTCTTCAGGACCCCGGATGAAGGTGGTACGTGTGATGACGCCTGCGACGTCTACTATCATTTAAATTTAAATCTTGACTCTAGTCACTCTCCCTGCTCCAACCTGTTTGTAGCATCTGGTGGACGTCAGCGAAACCGATGGTCGAACGATCATCATTCTGTCGCTCAGTCTGGCAAACTGCACTTTTGACTGCAAGGTCCTACATGAAGAAAACGGTGTTGAGACTGCAACCGGACATCCACCGACTAATCTCCAGTACGCCTCACGCTTTTGTGCACCCGGATGAATGTCCCCTCTTTTGAAACTCGTTGATGGCCGTTCATCGATCGCCAACGGAACTCACTCGTCACGCTTCTGCCTTGGGACTGTCTTCAGAGCCTCGCCAGTTGCCACAGAGTGGCTATTACGTTAGGCAGGTAGCCCTCTCGACAACGACGAGGGAGACAGTTATGGCAATTTCTGGCTTCCTAGCCGTCGTCAGCCAATCATACCCACGTTCGGGTGGTACACCAAATTGCCGGACAATTTTCTAAACGAGTGAATGCTACATTCGAATTAAAGGTTTAAAAACTGCGCGCTGTGTTCATCCTGATTAAGGAAATGTACAGTTTCGCCTACAGTTTGAGGAAGCCGTCACCTAGTAGTCATAAAATACTGAAATAGATTTGGAATATATTTTATGCAGTATAGGCAGCACTAAAGCTCATAGTTAGCAACTTTTTTAAACCCGAAGGCTACCCTTTTTTCAAGCATAAAATTTAAAGAAGACCTAATTTGCTATGAAACAAGTACAAAAAATAATTTTCTCGTGCATGTTTTCCATAAAATATATTTGAATTTATAAAGGCAGTCAAAATCAATGATAAAAAAGGCATACTAATAAAGTAGTGAGTTTTTAAAATCGATACGTTTTACTCGGAGTCGGTATGAAGCTTGCTAAAAAGCCGGCTTCCTATCCTTACTGAAATGACTTCAGAATACACTACGCGATAATCAGTATCACAACTGGGGTCAATTCCGATTAGCGAAAGAGTATTAGTCTTTCGCATATGCGGAAATATTGCATGATCAACGGCGTCTACTGTAGAGGTAGATACAACGCAAGTTTACTACCACTTAAAACTAATTCACGCATAAGCCACCGCGTCTGTCATCAAAAAGCTAGAGCCCAACTGTACAATTGGGTGCTGGGATTTGATTGGTTGCCAGTGTCCCCTCGGCGAACACCGGCCCAAAAGTACTGCACGCAGACAATTCTTGTGGGAAATCGATCGGAAGTTCCGCGCGCATGCACACCGTAGTCCCCATGATTACCCCCAGGCTGCCACAAGGACAACTAAAAGTGCAATCAAAGTATGCTTGGGTGCGCTGAACAGCCAAGTGACTCACCGCTGCTCAGCCACCATCGGTGCAACCACTGCGATATCCAGCGACAGATCAAATGTAGTCGAGGGCTTAGCCATCGACAGACTGCGAACTCGTTTACGGTGGTCTGCGCTGCCGGCGAAACATGCCTCCGCCAACAGGTCAGCCTGGCTCTCGCCCACAGCAAGGCGTGTGAGCACTTCCAGCGCCAGTGCGGGACAACCAATGGCGTTGTAGTGATAGGCAGTGCGGAAGTAGAGCCGTCGGTCCAGCACCGACAGTTGGTAGAGATGGCTCTCCACGGTGGCGGAACTCTCCGCAGAGGCCAGCAGGAGACGCAGTTTCCGGGTGACCAGCGGATGTGAACGCAGGTGGGTGTAGAGTTTGAAGACGGAGGGGCAGATCTCAAAGCCGGGCAGACCATCCTCGAAGCTGGTGGCGGATGAGGCAGCAGAGGCGAAACTGGCGGTGGAGCCGACCGCGGGGGGAGGTCGGCCGTCCGGAGACTGGGCAGGGGCAGAGGGCGCCTGGAGCAGAGTCTTCAGCGCTTCGAGCGGTTCACCCTGAGGTGAAAAAAAGGAAAACAGCATAAACTGGTCAATAGCAGCTGAAGGGAGGCTGGCGTTGTAAGTAGAATAGCATTACTGAGAAAGAGAATGGACACTGGAACGGTCATTTCCGACTTCAGACAGCCGTACCCCATTCCAGGTGCTGTACTTTTACTTAATACGGCTGTGATTATGCCTGATCTAGCCGGCCTCGATGAGGTCAAGATCCGTACCCCTCCATGCGTGACTATCGGCGGCAGCGGATCTGGAGAGCTCTACTCAGTACCTTCACCAGCGCCGGAGACCGAATACCGAAGGTCCAAGAATTACTTCCGTGTCCTGACGTGCACAAACCACCGCAGTCTTTTTTCCTGAATGACCTGGGATATCCTTGTGATTTTTTTGCAGTGAGTGTGGACTGTCTCAATGGAGACGAAGTCACTTTACTTCATTCGAAAAAGGCTCCTCAAGCAGTACTTGTCAAAGACTTCCAGTTTCATTCCATCGTCCATGCGCATAGCCCAACATTCGCATCTGTATAGGAGAACGGACCGCACAGATGCACGGTACACGCGGATCTTTGTGGAGATAGAAATATCACGTCAGGTCCATAGGCACTTCCGAAGGCTGCAGAAAACTCGTCGAGCTGCGTCAAATCGATGTTGCCAGGCGCTGCAACCCTAGTTATTCTTTCTACACTACCAGACACGTGGGCGTTACTAGTTTCGGCACCTGAAGTCGACCTACTATCGTGGATCCAACTGCGAAACCCTGAACCAAGTTAAGTTGACAATATGGATGTTCACTTGCGCGCAAATTAACCTTGCCTTTATCGATTTTGTTGATATTCAAAATGTGCTATTATCGACTTGTTATTCATCCCATGCAAAGACAGGCTGCAGCTGATGAGCAGTCACGAAATTTGCTTGATCAAATAAATTCTGCCGTATATGCTTGTTACAAACTATAATATAATCGATTTGACTAGCGTTACGGCCGTCGTTCGAATAATCGGTTCCGATCAGCAAAATGCTGCATTCTCTCACCATTGTCGGATCGAGAGCCAAACGCATCAAGACCAATAAGATGACTGTTTGACGAGTCACCGGACCCAGTCCGGCCGTTCCAGTCTCCGTCGACAATTAACAGATAACGGCGAGGAAGTGGTTCGACTAACTCCTGTAGCTGAAAGAAAAAAATTCTCCTTATTTTGCTGTTCGGCAGCTGATTTTAGTGCAATCACAGTGTCGACAGAGATGTTCGTAAAGTGATCCTTTAGTCCAACATAAATCATCGGGTCATTGAGTGATTCCCATGCCAGTAGTGCATGGTTTGCTTGTTCCGAGAGGGCAATAGCGCCACCATGTCTGCCAGATGAGGCACGTGGCCCACTGTGATACAGGATGGGGTGGGAATTGACTCCTGAGATTTTTATTTCGCGAGCGCTTTTGTCGGGGATTCGGACAAGCAGCAAACATCTACGTGGTATTAATGAAGACGGCACGCGGTGAGACTTTGGGTACCAGGTTTCAGAAATGTTCCAGCATATTCCAGCATCCAATACCAACAATCCATCTCGCATACTATTCGCCTGCACCACTGGACAAGGGTTGTGGAGCGCGTCGGTTCCTGCGGACGCTTTAGTATGGATCGAAACACTGTGGGTGGTCATTTTGCATGAGAGATCTTGGGGATTCGGAATACAGGCGGGTTTCCAACAGCCGCTCAGATTGTCTCCTCTAGCACTTTGGATCAAGAACCTTACCACAAGGCAGCGGTGGAAAGCAAATCTATTTAATGGCGGTTTACGCCCGCCATGCTACAGTGCCGTCCTTGGGACTTGCGGCAAGCCAGAACTCAGCCCTCCGCGCCCTGGTAACACTGGCGGCGCTGGTCTCCGACTGCCTATTTGTCGGACCCAGAAGCACGCCTATTTCGTGGCTAACCTTCACTAAAGGCCCTTCCAGAAACTGCCACCTGTGAACGCGCCAGGCAGCCAGAAAGAAGGCCAACAAGGCGTTGTAGTCTCCAAAGCGGGGGGAGGGTCTTCAATTTCAGGCAACTGAAACTGTCACAATATAGAGCCACGGCCGCCTAACCTTTGGATCTGAGCCGGGCTGCATCGTTTCCTCAGTTGGCATCCATCCTGGCGAGAGCTTTTAGTGTATCGTGACAGTTTCAGAGCATGTTTACTTAGTGGGGGAAAAACGCAACGGATCGAGTCTGGGTTAGTATAACCCTCACCCCATGGCACATTGGCTTATCCTAATCAAAAAGACCAACGCTGAGATCTGATCCGGTGTCTGTCATGACGCATGCGTGCCCGAGGCATATCTCAAAACAGGCCAGAACTCACTGCCTCCGCGCGGCATGGCTAAGTCAGGCCAGGAGACCACACAGCCACTTCGGTGACCGGACGTAACAGCGGTGCAGGCCGAAAATAACAGGAGCAGATCTAGCCGACTCGTACGCGCGTCGCACTGATTACTCGTTCCCACGCCACACTATCGACCTGCCGGTAGGCCGTGAGCGTGGAGATGATAGGCAAGCTGCCAACAGGATTGGTGCTCTACCCGACCAATCGAATGACTCGGAGGGCTAGTCGAGATGCTAGTCCCTCAAGGTCACTACTTGATTGGTTCGATTGCAATTTCGTGGCAATTTTACAACACAGCAAATTCGATACATGGACGGCGATTCCAACGAGCTCTGAACGCCGCTCAATGTTACTATCACACCAGCCAATCTACCAAAAGCGACAGATGTCAGGCCTCACTACAGTGGCCACAAAACCGCTCAAACTCGACCACTGAGGGCACAGGATGGAGGCTTATGCAAAATAACACTCACCAGAGCCCAATAGGCGATACTGCGTAGATAGGGATCCTTGTGCGGAAGAAGGTAGTTATTGAGGAGGTTGTGGTAAGCAGAGGCACCGGGCGATGTGCCCTGGCCTATGGAGTAGAGCCTGAAACAGAAAAAAGCACGATGATATCGTTGTAATAAAAAAAGATAGGTGGGGAATTGATAGGCCAGAAGGAAAAGATGCACTTAAATGTGAATAGCAATGACATTCAACACTAACACTACAAGGCCAAGAGAAACAAACCGCCAATATTCTGCAGGTTGTAGAAATAAACCGTTGAGAAGGGAGCAAAAGTATCTGCTAATAAAAACGAATATCCGAGTTTCAGAAAGAAGGGTCGTGAGATATACGACAGAGCTAGACCAATCCTCGAATCCACATGCATCCTATGAGTACAAGGTAATCTACTACCTTTATCCGAGTCAAGGAAAAGGCTGGACTAGCAACGGATCAGTTTCTTTGTCGTGCTGAACGTTTAAAATCGTACAGAGTAGATAGCCGAGGATTTCATCTTTCCTGGCATCCAGTTCAATATTGAAGAAGAGGTCAACAATCGGTTACTCCTTCTCGATGTACAAGTGACGAAACTGGCAGACGGAAAGATAAGGACAACGGCCTACCGCAAGGTAACCAATACCATGCACATTCACCACCTCAGAAGTAACCACCAGCATCAGCTCGCAATCAACCGCAGGATAAGCTGCCTATGGTCTATGACCGCGTGCAACAGAAGAACCGCATGTTCGCCTTTGAGAAAGCAAGGATAATCGGTCGAGCCAATGATACGAAGGCCAGATTGCTGCTATAAATTTGGTCCTCGAGCCATAGACCTTCATCCCGCCTACAAAGCCCTCCGCTGAAGCCTAATGTCTGCTCAGAATGGAGCGATAGGTCGGGTGGAGGAAGATACGCAGGTCCGACAGTCAGCAGCCGCGAGCGAAGGTGAAAAAGCTCAATAGGCACACAAACGACTTGACACACCTCGTGGAGGCGACCGCGAGAGCGTGGGCAATGCAAACAGCCACAAAAAATCGATCAGTGCAATCGAGTGACATGCAGTCATCAAGCATCAGGCTAGCGGTTGGACACACTGACACCAGCAGGAGAACGGCCACCATGCTCTGCCGATGGAAGCAAGAAGGCTTTTGAAACGTCAGCTAAAATACAACTTGGTGCCAGAAATTGCCCCTTCTTCCTCTTCCGGGGATGATGAAAGGAATATTATAGCTGGACCTCGAATTTTTGTGCATATACATTTATAATGCGATCCCTGTGCGTTAGGTTTCGAAGGACCCAAACGGAAGCACCACCGGAGATATGGCACGGTCTGCCGTAAGGCAGGGCCATCTCAGAAGCGATTGGTCACATTGCTGCGGGAATAGATGTTGGAACTGCACACCGACCCAAAGCTGCCATACGTAACAGCAGGGTAGTGAAAATCGAACACCGAATGAATCCTAAAGAGCAGTCTGGGGGTTAGTATATCGCATCACATGCCTAAGCTGTCCTTGTAATTACACAGGGCAGACTGAACACATGTTCGGATAGCGCATACATGAACATAAGGTTGCTGTGCGACGGGCGACGAATTATCGCAAGTTGCTATTCAATTTCGCAACAAGTAAGATACTCGTTCACGCAGGAAAAAGACGAGCCGAAAATCGATTGAAGCCTGGCCCACGGATGAGAATTCAATCAATCCATTGATGCATCAATTTGGCGGCAGCATACGGAGCCCTCTACAGCCAACTCTAGATGTACATCACTAATTGGTTTACAATTCCTATAATTGTCACTTAGGTAGTTTCTGCTACTATCTCTGACGATTAACTCCAGTAGGAGTTTGAGAGCTCAGAAATCGGCCAATCTTCTCATCCACTCATATAGACATCTGGAAAGCTAATCGTCGCATTTAATCGTGACCTGATCTAACTCCATCTCTGATGATGAAATCAGGAGGGAAACCGCAACGTCAGCAACTGTGTCTCTCCGTCTTCGGAGCAAAAGAATAGCAGCCGAAAGGCAAGCTGGTAGTGGTGGGGTAAATAGTCGCCTACCTGGCAATCACGACAGCCAACTGGAGGTCATTCATGGAGTCCACGCAGACGCGGATGGCGTCGTCGAGCCAACCGCCGACCAGGAATATGGCTGCCGCCTGCTGAAACTTGTGCTGACTCATCAGACGGAATGCGTTCAACTTGGCCTGCCGGCAAGCCGGTTGGCCCGGACTGAAGTCAGAACGGAAAAACTGTTCAAGTTGCCGGTTGCCCTGAGACCTGATTGCAAGAAAGGGGGGAGGGGTAAGTTACTACTGGCATATGGATAATATCAGAAGAAAATCAAAAGGCAAACACGGCGTACACCGATACAATAACTGCTTGAGTTTTTAGATGATCCAATTGTGAAAAAACTCGAGGCTTTCAGCGGGATTCAAACCCGCATGGTAGGGAGAGCCTTTACCGGAAGCCAACGCTCTAAACAATTGAGCTACAAGCAAATTGGTTAGAGCGCTGACTTCCGGTAAAGGCCTTCTCTACTGCGCGCGTTCAAATCCCACAGAACGCCTAGAGTTTTTTTCACAATTTAGTCAACTCAGATTAAGAAAATCTGCCAAACCTCCTAATAATGCTTGAATTTTACTTAATGTGGCCTAATTCGGTGCACATAGACCTCACAGAGCAATCCTGGTCGCTGCAGGCGAGATCAGAGCGACGTAGAAAGAAACGGTAAGAAAGGTTTGAGGCATCACTTCTAGACGGTACTATCGACTGGATAGGCAGTTTGGAGTTATTTCTTGCGACCATGAGGAGATATTTGCGCGATGGGCGTTGCAGGAGGAACATCCTTCGGGTGAAGCGGTATACCGAGATCATCTTAAATGAGATAGTACCTATTCGCTGTCACACCCTTTCTTGTATCGACAGACTGCTGACGACGTGGCGGGTTCCTCGGCTCTTGGCAAAGCAAAGGCTCATCATGGTCGCATCTCCGGTTCTTCAGGATGTTCTCGTGACTCCGAGGTCTCCTCCTTTTATGGTCCTTCGGATGTAGATATTACTCGTCATGGACACCATGGCTGCCGTCAACATTCACAGAAGAATCATGCCCCTATCATTTGCATACTTCCCCCACGAGCGACAGTTTTTCTCCTAAAAACCACAAATGACATTCCATTTTGAGTTACGAGCCAGCCTAAGGAGTTTTTTCACTGTTTGCTCTTCTTCCTCAGTTACACTGCTGGCTCGTGTAAACTGAGTGTGAGTGTATTACTTAAAACAAGCGAGTAGTCATCTGAAATTTTGCCAACGACTTCTTTGGAATGTTCGGCTATGCCCATACATTTCTGAAATCCTATGTACCAAGAGGGAGTTCAAAGGCGTTTGCGTATTTTTCCTTTAATAAATTTGACTTGTATTGACAGTATCGCGAGGATATTTCAGGACTGAGGACTGAAGTGGTTAAGGCACACTTTCTCCGTCGTTCGCTTCACGAGCCTTGCTACGCTGCTCCCGGTCTCGAAGGCGACGTCGAAGAGGAGGGCAACTCAAGACTTGGCTCGATACAGTTTGTCAAGACATGGAAGTGGCGTTTTGGACCTTCAATTTTGCGGTCTCTATCGCTGGAGAAGGTAATGCGTTGAGTTTTTCATATCTGCTGCCACGAATCGTACCGTCCCTGACATGGTTGAAGCCGGGTAGATTAGGCACGACCACGGCCGTATAAAGTACGAGTAAGAAAGTCTGAAGTTGTGACTTTCCTCCTCCAGAACGAAATATGAAAACCATGCTGATTGACAAGATCATGGCAAGAGTAAAAATGGACGTGACTTTCTCGACCGCCAAGACGCATTTTTTGTCCACACGGGCCACACGCATACGATGGTCGCTCAACCAAAAAGAAGCAGACTTCCCGTAGTTGGATATTACGTCAAATTAAGCAGTGGCCGTTGCACAGTGACCACCAACCTCAAAGACAAAAATATCTCATCCTACAAGACACGAATTTTACGGCATTGTGATACACTGGTTGGGCATTCTCACGAAATATTAACAGAAGTTCTGAAATGTGTTGTTGGTATGAAACGATAATCTAAGTAAGGTTTTCGTATAAATAATCATACAGCATACTCCTAAGCTATTTCGGTCACACCAGGAGATCATCTTTCGAATGACTGTCTTCCCGACTGTTATCACTAATATTAGGTAAGAAGTGCGCGCTTTCCTATTTATTTTTGATACACTTATTTATCCAAATCAATTTCATTAAAAAAACGCGGAAAAAGACCTCTTGCACTCACCCGGGGGCGAATTATTTCTTCACAAAATTAATAAAGCGTATCTATAAAAAGTTCGAAATTATGACGTTTCTTATTATGGCTTTTTGTCCAGCTGCTTATGAAGTCAAAGATCCGCATTCAATGCAAAATTTTATGAACGTCAATGCCATATTCGGATTTTTATTTGCTACTGACTAGGCCGAAACAGGAGTCCTTGTTCCCACTTAGTCATCCACCGATGCCCCTGTGCCCCTTGACCTCGTCCGCTGCCTTCGCTTTCGCTGACTCCCCTCGGCTGTTTGTTTCCCTGTCCCCTGGCCCTTGTCCCGTCTCGATCATCTTGACCGACTCCAGCAGGTGAAGATGAAGGGTTTGGAAGACGAGGTGAAGCAACTAAATCTACTCCTGACGCCAATCACCTCCCCTGCACCAAACTGTTGAGGAGCACATGGTGGACTCCATCGAAATTGGCAGCCGATCAATCAGATCAAGCGTAGATAGAACGTATTGTTTTAACGGTAGTCAAGACAGAGATGGCACCGCCTCATTAGACCTCGTGTGAGTTGCCCCAAGAAGAGGGCAAACGCAGAAGTGTTTGAGTATACCTAGTATAGCATATTTAGGGCAAGAAACGAATGTAAAACTATGTCCATCGGGCCAAGCAGCTTCTGTCCTGGTTTGGTTGGCGGCATGATTGGCTTGTGACTCAGCGGCAGGCCTCAGCTTTAAGTTTAAATGACAACAGTAGCTTATGTAGGCCCACTCATGCATCCCTACAACCTGCATGTTTTCCTACGAAAACGGTGGTTATCGGGTTTTATGGGTGGGAAATTAGGACTCGCAGTGGAATATTCCTTAATAAATGCTAAATTCATTTTTATTTTACTGCATTTAGAAGTGTTGTTGATTTATACCTGTGGATTTTCCTAATCTGTATTATCATTTAACTTTTGTGGGAAAACCCGATTATCAAATTGCATGTTTCTTGAATTCTCCGAAAAATTGAAATGGTGGTTAGGAAGTCGTTTACTTCAACTTACCTGCGGTCCAATTTACCGTTCTGCAGCTAGATTAGTATAGTCCGCGGCGTAAAGCACCGCGCACACCGTCAATTTACATGCGGAACAACCTGCTCCCAGCGGCCGCAAGAAGCAACTTCGACTACATTTTTTAACTTTACACTTACTTCTAAAGATTTCCTTCTCTGCCTATCCTATTTCCCCACCCCACAAAACTCTATAACCACTGATTTTGCAGGAAAAAATGCAGGGACTAGGGATATATTAGTGGGGCTACATAAGCTACTTTTGTCTTTTAAATTATTGATTGATTGCCTGTCAGTATGCGTTCGACGCGTGTAGGCCGAGCGGTAGCCTGCCATGAGTGCGCTCTCCGTCTGTATGCTAACTCTCAGCTAGCTGTTCGTTAAGCGCCTCCTAACACGTATGATGCGCGAGAAAAAGATAGCAGGAGGACATGCGAGAAAAGACCTACTTGAAGAGACTAGCCAGTACCGTGTTTTTGCGCATTGCCAAGTAGAAGATGGCTGAGACCATGGGATCTTTGGTCCGCATGAATTCCGAGCGAGCAATCTACAAGAGCAGCAAAGCGCGTAAAAAAGCTGCCTGGGGGATAGAGCACTTTTAATATCCAAAAAGAGGACAGGCTACCTTCTCAGCGCAGTTCTGCAGCACAATGTCACTGCGGATCCACCAACCGCAACCGTAGCGCTTGAACTCAGCCCAGGTTAGCAGGCTGTCTGACGAGCCCTGTTTCTGTGAGGGCAGAAAACTTAGTAAGACCTCATCGGCGTCCGAGTGGAAAGCCCACACGAAGCTGCGACTGGTGATGCCCGATTTCTGGAGGAGCAAACGGCGTCGCGATAAGTGTTCAGCAAAGTGCACAGAGAGGGAGAGGGGGGAGAGCAGAGAACCAAATAAGGCCAACTCACCAGCAGCTGAGTTCGTTTTGCGGGAGGCAGGGTTCGGCAGAGGTAGGAGTAGAGCTGCATAGTCAGCAAGTAACGCAGACCACACTCGTCCAACTCAAGGTCTACCAAAAACCGACATGGAGGAGGGGGGTGTAAAAGGCGACGTATTAGGACAAATGAAACGTTAAGGTTTAAGTTGCTCCACAACGTTAGATACCTAGACTTAAATAACTACTCATCATCTTCCAAAGAAGAAGAAGAAGAAGAGGGGGACGGTTTCGTGGACCAAATTATATATAAACTGACGTTTCGGAACCCTTTTCGCTTCCATCATCAGAATATTGTTGTTTCTGAGTCTGGTCGCCTTGAGTCTTGCCGTCTGCGGCGTATTATACCCGTGCTGCACGCGTTAACTTCGACCTGCCAGTTCGGTACCGCTTCTGCTGGTCCTAGCAATCGGTAGTTTGGTGGAACCTTACAAATCACCCGGCAGAATTTCGTGGTGTTCACATGATGTCTGGAAGCCCCAATGTGTGCGCGAATAGCGCCGTTCATGCTTCTGATTTCACCTTTTCTCAGCTCTGCCGGGAAGTGTTCCCTAATTATTTTGTATAGGGGCCCACACGTGCGACCAAGATAACCTGCTCTATGGGAGCTAGTAAATCCTTAATAGCAAAACGAGTTCGTTTCGAGCTCGCTAACTCGAAAAATCGAGCTCAATTTGGCCGCCTGTTCGAGCTCGAACCGAATAAAACCCACTTAAATCACTGTGTAAAAGTAATTAGGGTCTAACTGATTGAAGGATGGGTCTCGGGTTTCCGACTAACAGACGCCAGCGCTTGTAGAGTGCGGTGCTTTCTAATTAAATTTCCCGCCGGACGCGCTTTACATTCCAAAATGAGCAAATAGAGACACTGGAATGGAATTTAAAAAACGCGATCATCCTCGGAAGCGGATCTTTGCTCTGGATCACAAGAAGGCCATAAACTACGCCTGCACGTGACCTTTGTTAACCATAGACAGTTTGTTAGCTCTGGGCAGTTGATGCATCTGTGTGTGTGCCCATGCCTGGCTGAATAAAAACCCGATGTGCAGTGAGGGAGAATCGAAAGTGGCGAGTCACTGATGAAAATGGGTTCGATGACTCACCAGTCTTGAACCATATGTGTCATGCACAAGCTCTTGTTTGTGTTTCTGGCCCTAGGTGATGCTCAGGTCAATGAACGGCCCGAAGGATTTATGCATAGGGGCCGACACGTGTGACCAATATAACCTGCTCTATGGGAGCAAGTAAATCCCTAATAGCAAAACGAGCTCGAAAAAACGAGCTCCAAGCAAGCTCGCATTTTCGCGCTTGAAGCTCGAAAAATCGAGTTTCATTTTTCATCCGGACAGGGGTTACATCCTTTCCTGCGAAAAACCCCCATTTTTTCGAAACGCAGTGAAATATTACTTTTTTGAAGACTGTTTGTTCAGGAATACGTTTATTAATATAAAAAGCGGGCTGAAAAATAGTATGGCACAATACTAAGAAAAGAATAGGTTTCTTTGGGCGCTTTTTCAGAATTCTTGGCTGCCCGAACGCAACACTGTGGATTTCATGGTAGCTGGTAGCCCGTAAGCCCTTACTCGTATGAGTTGATGCACATGAAGGCGGTCTGAACGGACAATCTACGCTTACCTTCCCCGTGCCAGAAGCGGTCTGGCTGAGGATAATACTTAAATTCTCGCTACTGGGAGCTTAATAAAATCTAGAACCTGTTTCGCGAGAACGGATATTCTGAGGGATACATTAGGATCGCGAGACGAATAAAACCCACTAAAATCACTGTGGAAAAGTAATTAGGGTCTAACTAGTTGAAGGATGGGTCTCGGGTTTCCGACTAACAGACGCCAGGGCTTGTAGAGTGCGGTGCTTTCTAATTAAACTTCCCGCAAGAAGCAGACCTCCGATGGTGCAACAACAAACGAGGATCTATAGCCGGACGCGCTTTGCATTCCAAAATGAGCAAATAGAGACACTGGAATGGAATTTAAAAAACGCGACCATCCTCGGAAGTGAATCTTTGCTCTGGATCACAAGAAGGCCATAAACTACACCTGTACGTGACCTTTGTTAACCATAGACAGTTTGTTAGCTCTGGGCAGTTGATGCATCTGGGTGTGTGCCCATGCCTGGCTGAATAAATACCCGATCTGCAGTGAGGGAGTCACTGATGAACAGGGGTTCGATGACTCATCGGTCTTGAACCATGTGTGTCATGCAAAAACTCTTGTTTGTGTTTTTCGGGGCCTAGGTGATGGTCAGGTCAATGAACGGCCGGAAGGATTTATGCATCAATTCACCCGCATTATCTGTCGCCCACCGTCCGCCCCCCCCCCCCCCCCCCCCGTCATTTCGGTCTCCCTCGAGGGTTGACACCTCGTCTGAGCTCACGTATCTTCCCCCCTCCCCCCTCCTCCATGTCCATCTTCAGACTCAAGTCTTCGATTTAGTCAGGTGCCGGTGTAACCAGAAGTTAGTTTAGTGTGCTTTTCGATTGCGACACTCTTACAGTCCTGAATCCATAGGCATTCTGCCCAATGAGGTATCCTCTTCCTGGTGGCTTGGTGTAACTCGGGCATCTAACCTCTCATTTAATCTTCATAGTGAAGGGTTTTTTATTAGAATTAGTAAACGCTTACATAATATCCGTCGTTTGAGTTCAAGCCCCAGTCTGTCGATTTACATATGTCTGCATTCTCCCCCTCATTCTTCACTGCTCTCCAGTTATTTTTTCTAGATTTACTGAAAAATGACTTGGCCACACTTAAACGTATCCTCCAAATGCTCTCTTTAGCTGCTATATAGCTGATACTATAATACAACGACACTTCAAAGCGGTCAAGCAATTTGCTTATCGCAATCTTGGTGAGGTCGCTCGCCCTCTCCATTCTAAACTGATGGCTGCGAAGTCTTCCCGTAGTATGCACCGAAGCTTCCGTCACATGGCTTGCCGTATATCGGCATATCAGCACTCTACACTGCCATGGCCTCACATGTGAAGAAACGGAAATTCAGAACTTGAAAGCCGACCTGTCTCCATAATAGATGTGCATATCATGTATTATATGGCCTATCTACCTTACCTTATCCCTTGTTCTCCGTGAATAGAGCCGTTTTTGATGACAATTTTGGATAATAACCCTCAAAATAAAGCATATTTCTCTCAACCACAGCTTCAGGCAGTTGACGGATCGGTGCGCACGTCTATTCCTGGCTGAATAAATACCCGATCTGCAGCGAGGGAGAATCGCAAGTCGGGAGTCACTGATTAACATGGTTCACGGGTCGTGAACCATATGCGTCATGTACAACCGCTTGTTTGTGTTTTTCGGGGCCTGATTGATGGTCAGGATAATGAACGACTCGAAGGAGTCATGCATCAAACTAGCCGCATTATCTGTCGTCCACCTTCACCCGACACCGCCCCCCTGCGGTCATTTCAGCCTCTCTCGAGGATTGACACCTTGTTTAAGTTCAAATCTCCCCCTCCATGCTCTAATCTCCGGACCAAAGGCTTCAGGCGTCAGTGTAATCGCTGATTGGGATTGCCTGTTTAAACGCAAAGAAGGCTGGGGAGAGAGGGAGTCAGAGAGATGGAGGGAGGGAACAAGGAATAATAGAAAACGGTAAGTTACCGTGACTGGCAGCATCCGCAAAGGATTGACCGGACATGAGTTCTGAACGCACAGCCATGTTCTTGGGTGCCACGGCGATGCCGGAGAGGCGTTCAGTGACGTCAGAGCGCGTATTGGCCATCAGCTCGGCGATACCCAGCAGGTACATTTGATCGAGACGAGAGAGGCCCGGAAGGCGGTATCGCGAGAGACTGCAAAAGCAGGAAGGGGAAAACAGTATGACTTACAATATACTACTACTACTAAATACTACTACTACTACTTCTTCTACTACTACTACTACTACTACTACT
>JAYGXS010000008.1:2417563-2442278 GCA_036362985.1 Ligula intestinalis | reverse complement strand
CTACTTCTTCTACTACCACTGCTACTACTACTACTACTACTACTACTGCTACTACTACTTCTACTACTACTACTACTTCTACTACCACTGCTACTACTACTGCTACTACTACATCTACTACCACTACTACTACTACTAATACTACTACTGCTACTACTTCTACTTCTACTACTACTACTACTACTAATACTACTACGACTACTACTATTACTACTACTAGATCCGTGTCCGCTACTGCTTCCTGATTATGTTCCTGATGATGAATCGGAGATGGATCTCGGAACGTCAGGTGAATAAAAGTGCTGTCCCAGCGATGGAGTCTTTTTCTTTCATAATAATACCAGAACAGTATCCGCCTACCACTAAGTACATACGAGTAGGTAGTTAGACTGCAAAGGCCAGGCATGTCACCAACGTATGTAACAGGTTTGACTTGCGCACACAAACAGCAAGTCGGGCTGCAAACAAATAACAACAATGTCCATTTTTTTAGATGCTCCGAATTTTTTTCGGATCGCAGGGTGGCAGCTGAGCTGCAAATTAGCAACATTTTGTGGCGGCGATGTGAGGGTTAATTGATGGGCTCAAATGTTGCAGCTCTTTTGACCAATAGCGATGGACTGGAGGTCGACCGTTAAGGGGCAGTCTGGGTGCATAAAGTCCGGTATAAATACAGGCAGTGAAGGCTCGAGGGCTGCTGATGGCCACACTGTCCACCTTTTCGTTCTCCGTGGCTTCCTGTGTTTGAATAACTTTAAAGCTTACTGTGACGTTCTCCACCAACGCTGATTCCGTTCTGTGCGTGAAGGTCCAGCTCAAGCCGGATGATCCGGCGCCTAATCAGTGGTTGCGCTTGAAGCGCCATAGGCATCAGGCCAAATCCCGGTGTGTTGGTAAAAACCCAAGGCACCAGTATGAGAACTTTATTGTGCACAGAACCCTGCGTTGCGGTTTCAAGCAGTAGTGGCCACTGACGAAGCCAGGACTAGCGGCTTATTTGATGTTTAATGACAGAGTACGCATAAACGATCGAGTTGCAAGGTGAGACCAGACTTGCCACTGCATCCTATCTGCAGACTGCCAACAGCCTCTTGTCATCAGCTGCGGCCACAGTGCTCCCGACAGATCTCATTGGTGTTCTAGGACTGCGGGTAATTGCTCAGCTCTTCTACAACTTTATTCACGCAGCGGATTGGACAGAATAATAGAAAAGATGAATAGGATGTTATAAATACGTACAACCTTTCAGTGAGGACAACTTGCAGGGGTTTACTAAATTTTCTCGTAGTCGATCGTGTTTTCCTGCTATACCGCGACGGTGTCACGGCAACAGTGAGCAAAAGAATTCTATGTCCCCAGCAGCAAGGGCATCAGTGTCTGACCATTTGACTATTTAGTGTTAAAATACTGGCTACTAAAACGGCAATAGTAGTAAATGTAAGGATGCGAACAAATCTCAAACCTACAGATCAGATAGAATCTGCGCCTCAGTCAGACCAAAGTTGAGCAGGCGAGCCAAATCGCCATGGACTAGATTCCAGGTGGGATTAGATGGCAGGCCACCCGCGAGGTAGCCCATTTCCTCCAGAGAGATTCGCCACTGGGGAGACTCGGCATCACTAGGCTCGCCATCCTCAGGGCTGGGTTCGTCGGGCTCATTGAGGTCGTCCACAGAGAGAGTCATCTAGAGAAGGAAGGCAGAAAGATCACATGAATACCACGAATTCAACGGTTGGCGTAAGAGATAGGCGGAATGGGGGCAGGAGATGGGCAATATTATCTGCCGAAGACTACAAGCCCCTGTATGGCTGCTGTCAGGGCCCGGGAAATGAGGCAAAGGTGGAGCAAGACAAGTGAGTTCCGTTAGGGGTCAGTGAACGTTCATCAAAAAATAACATCTTCCAGCAATAAACAATGTCAATCAACGAGTGGGTTAGCTTTGCCTAAACATGAAGTAACGCTGTTGGGCCTATTATACGAAGCCTCTTGGAGAAACCCTCCACAGAGTTGACTTCAACTATCATGACCTGAAGAGTCGGGGGGGGGAGGGGAGCGAGAAGTCATACTTGGGGATCAAATGAATGAAAACGTCAACTTACTGACGGGTCGAAATCTACCTAACACATGAGCAGGCACAATCACATAATACAACTAATAATCAACAAGTAAACATTTTGGGAACAAAAAACGTTTGCTGTGTAGAAATTTAGCGCAGACAGCTAGAGTGCTAGACTCTGACCAAAAAGTTCGCGAGATCGAGCCGCGGGTGATGCACCATTTGGGGCTGGGTATAACTGACTAACGATGGCTCATAGGTCGGAAATGGCCATTCCCGTCTCCCTTGTCTTTGCTGCCGATAGTCTCTATCTATACAGTAAATTGTATATCTCATAAAATGTCGGCAAAAATTATAAAATATGTTTTGGATTCGAAGATATTAATTAAGTACGCATGTAATACTGATAAGCATGCAAATTAACCTCAATATGTATTAGTCACTCGTTGACGGAACTGATCTCCAACAATTACCTAACGATTGGAGACCAAAACTTATCAGAAGATGAGGCTTTTGTAAAAGTTTACGAGCGCGACATTGGCTGAGTAAAAGGAAAAGATTTGGATGGGCCGCTAAGAAGTTAGAACTGGGCATTCCAGTCTCCCCAGTCTTTGCCCGAAATACTATCTGCCTAGACTACTAAGTCGGTACAGCTGCTGTCAGGGCTCAAGAAATGCGGCCCAACTCAAACGCGGAGCGAAACGAGTGAGTTCCGTTAGCGGTCGGTGAACTTTCATCAACGAGATTCGGCCTTGTGGCTGAAACTGAAACTACCACGCGCAATAGCCTACGAAATGGGCGCGTTGAAAAAGCTCAGACCGGTTGGCTTCTTGTGAGACTTCGTGATGGAACATGCCACAAAGTAAAACCGTAGAGGGTAGAGACTTAAATACCGAGCTGGATGTGAGACCATAGTCGCTGGACGATACGGATTTCAAAAACGAAACCCAAACGTCTAGACAGCTTGCTCACTAAGATGGAGCTGGAGGATATTATGGCGAAGTGTCAAGATATAAGGACTGAAGCAAACAAGGAAACTCACCTCCGTATCCAAGCGCGTCATGGTTGCATCAACTTCGGGCAGCTGATCTGAAGATCGCAAAAAAAACAGGGGAAATTTAAGGAGAGTACTGCAGGAGGATAGAATGTAAACGCCCGACGTTGACGTTTTCAGTTTCGCCTAGGCGGAGCCTGTTAGTGTCACCATTTGCATACTCGACTATATTTAGTGCTAGGACCCGAGTAGGTGGATGTTTGGCCACATCAGTGATTTTACAGAACGCTCTGAAAACTCAAAGGAAGAGAAACCGACGCCCAAGAGGCAACGCGGGGTCTGCATCAGCTTTCTCATGCACGCGACATGTGTGTGATCGGCTCAGGTGGCCCCCCTTAAACGTGCCGCGTGGTAAATGCCCTGGACCAACACGGGGGCATACCAGGGTCCAGCTGGCGTCATTTGGGTTGCACGCCGATAAGAACTGTCGATCATGGGGGGGGGGGGGGGGGAGGGGAAGGGTTGCCGTGTAGATACGCATAGGGGCGGCTTCGACCAAATTAGCTACACCCCCGGTCCTCTTGACTGTATCCTGATATCGGGCTCAGGTTTGTGAGGGTGAGATAGATGCCGTGCAAGTCTACTTTCACTAAAACTGAACTACCGCGCGCAAGTGACCATCCCTGCAGCAGCCTATTATAGAGCATACCGTGGACCTCAGCGAAATCGATGATGGAACTTACGATTAGCTCATCCGGTACTTACGCGACTGCGACGCCCTACGAACCAACGGATTTATCCTTAGAAATTTTAAGACTATCAAGGTTAGAACTAGCCTTTATAATATGTGCGTGAGACCTAGTCTTGAATGCTGCTCGCCCCTATTCAGTCTTCTGCGCACTAGTGAACAGAAGAAAATAGAATCGGTGCAGCGCTTCTTCAGTAGAAGAGTTTTCACTACAGAACACCGTAACTTACCCCACCAAAAAGGTGCGAACTTATAAAGCTGGATCCCCTTATGGCTTCGTCGATTGCAGAAGGGTCTATTTTTACTGTTTAAACTTTTGAATGGTCAAACCTTTAATCCTCTTAGTACAATAAGGCAGCTTGAGCACTCTCGACGTGCCAGTCATCGAGACATATTTTTATTTCTTCCTTTGGCACGTACAGTTAAGTACCGGCAACTCTTTTCAGTAAATGCCATATCAATCTGGAATAAGCTGCCCAAAAGTATTAAAACCCAGCAAAACTACCCTATGTTTAAGAGAGCTATAGCTAGTCTTCTACATTCAGGGCAACTTTCACGAATTTTGGGTGCTGACTCGGTTGAATCTCTCTTTCACTCTGATGGCGTTCGTGGACTTTGAACCCCGCCAGGCTTCATGCTGAAGATAATGCAACTGAAGCAGCAGCCCGCAGTCTGCTAACCCTTCAGCCGATAGCGCGCAACTTTTGCCGACAACCATTGAAGGAAGACTGAGAACACTGTGTTCTTGTGCCAACCCTCTCTGTCTGGAACTAATGTCCTTAAACGATATGAAACATTTCTCCTGCTGATGAGTCAACTCAGCTTACAACTGTACACTTTACCGTTCGTATCATACCTGTGAAGGCAGGTTCTTTTCACTTGAAACAAACTCCCTATCTCGCCCAGTATTAACAAAACAAAAAACCTGAAACAAAACCAATACTGGCTGCAACATAGGGAGTTTGATTTAGGTTTTTCCGGTCTTTGAGGTGTTGGAAGGCGCTCAAGGGGTGCATTACCAACTCTTTACAATTGCCTGTAAACTGGCATAATGAACATATTATATTATATACTTGAATGGCTTAATTGAATCAATTGTATACTCTCGGTCGAAACCGACAAAGCAACAAGCCCGTGGCGCAGTGGTTAGAGAGTTGGACTTCTAACTAAAAAGGTCGCGAATTCGAGCCTCGGGTTGCGGTTGGGTATGACTGGCTGATGGCGGTTAATCAGCCAGAACAGGTCATTCCAGTTTCGCTGATCTTTATCGGTAAACTCGTACTACTTATCTTAATATAGCTTCAATATGCTCAAAACACTTGCTCTCACTATACGTATGCTTTATGTGGTGTTTGAAATCTGAGTTGAGCGCTTACATAGCAGACGGAGAGCTATATTAAATGGCCTATTCAACCCTATGTTCTGAACTCAACGTCGTCGGAAACTGCAGGCAAGTATTGTTTAACCTTTAAGTTTACCGTTGCAGGTAGGGGATTGAACAGTGAGAATTGAGCACCGAGGCCAGTATCGATGTCACAGATGACAGTGGTAAGAAGAATACAGATGATCTGCTCTTTTATTATACCTGGAAAAATTCTTTCCTCTCGACTCAGGGTAGTCTTTGGCCTATTCAGCAGCTGATAATGCAAAGTAATCGGGCGCTAAACAACAACATATCGAAAAAGTGTATTCATGAGAAGCGAGGCGTAGCGGTACGATTATAATGTCAAATTAGATTACACTTGAACCCCTTCGGAACTTGAACCTTCCGTAAATTAGTTTGTTCCAGTGCTGTCTTTATCAGGCCTGGAGAAAGAACGCGTAATTATGTAATGTAATTAAATAAGATTATGTTTGCTTTAATGTGCTAAAAACGAATAAAATTTGGTCAACACAAACTTCTGTTCCGCAGGTTACGAATGTCAATTAAGGTAAATTCGACCTTATGCAGGCAGAATTTTACGTAAGTGAAAATTCGTCCTCCTATTGGTGGAATTCAACGAAAGAATTCAAAGTTTGGCTGTTGAACATGTAAAAGTAGTTTTTTATAATAAGTCGACGGGATTGTGAGGCCTCTATAATCAGTCCTGCCATAATTTTTGCCGAATGCCATCTTAAAGCCTCTTCAGGGGGTCTTGCCAACGGAGGATATTGGAATTTGGGACTCGAAATTAAAATTAACTTTAAGTCACTATTACTCGGATAGTAATAGTCCTACATAGAGTCCACGGTCAAAAAACGATGTTGAAAATTTTAAGATGAATGCCCAACCAGGGGATATTCAGCACATGCAACAATAATGAAGTATAAGGGGGAAAACAGAAATATTTGAGAAATGGGAACTGAATAGGACAAAGGAGATACCTACCACATAGGGTGTTCGTAGAACCACCGGCTTGACCGACGTTCAGGCTGATAGAATCCAATTCGAGCAACACATAGAGCGGAAGCGGTGGAATGGACTGAATTTCCAAGTTGGAAGTGTAAGAACGACTGGGTTCTGGTTCGTCTTCAGTGTTCGCCGGAGGTCCAGCAGTTTCACCGGGAGCAAAGGGATCATGGCTCGACTGTATAGAATTACTGGTATTAGTTAAAATACTGGCTACTGAAATGGTAAAAGTAGCACGTGTAAGGATGCACTAACCGTGCTGTGGAAGCGTGGACGTTGTGGGGCGGGGGTATGCCTACCGGCACTTCCAGCAGAACAGGCCAAATCAAAGGCTGAGAGACAGCAGGTCAGGTGTACAAGCAGGGCCTGCACACGTCGCAGTCTCCCAATATTCATCCATTCTAGCAGCTGACGTGGGTGAAACTGCGGCAGCACTGGATTCACCAACTATAATGCAAAAGGGAAGTTCCCGGTGAACGCGGAAGTGGACACCACGGGCAAGGTCAACAAAAAGTTGAATGAAATTTTTTTTGAAAACGCTCACCTGCACGGCTTCAAAAAGACCCAGATCGCTCAGCAAATTCATGTCTAGGGCGTTTTTGGGGTAGGTGGTGGAGGTAGAATGCAGAGGCTTCTTTGCGGAGTCAAAATGGGCAGGTCGTGACGGCTCTGCGGTTCGACTTGCGCCGGCGCCGGCCTCATCTTTTCCTCCATCCAGAGCAACCAACCTGAAGTCTGAATAGTTTCTCTTGAGTCGTGCAGCACCCATGCTGGAGGCATTAAAATCCACCGCTTTCAGCAGATCTACAAGTGAAAGTTGCGAGGGAATATCCAGAGGAGCACGAATAGTGTGGATGAAACACCAAAAAGAATACTAACAACAATGACATCAATCAGGGGGATAGATTTACCTCCCATCACCCCGGCTGGAAGTGCGTTAGCGATACTCAGCTTTTCCACCAGGGCCCTCCTTTCAGCAACCATTTCAGCAGGCCATTGGCTGAAGACGTGCAGCTCGGTGATGCGATTAGAGAGAAAGAGTCCGTTGGAAAGCCACAGTGCCAGCTGGGTATTGGGGGTTATTGCAAGGTCCAACATCGCCTCCTTATTCTCATCGAATAGGCTTAGGCAAACATAGCGCAGGCAAACCCAGCGTAGGCCAACCTACAAAACAGCATGGCATATAGAAGAATGGGGAGATTTTAATGCAAGTGTTTGGGCAACATAGCTTGTAGGGGAAGGCAGCCCCATCGGATTAACCTAAATTCCTATCTGCATGAAGCTAAACAGTCCGTATTCATGAATAGCGATGTCCGACACGCTCTGCCCCCTTCCCCACCGAGTGAACACATTTTGGGAGGAGGGAGCATCTATCGCAACCTCTTACTAAACGTCTTCTACATGCAAAAAACAACTGTGCCAGAAAAGGCTGGGAGAGTGAAATAAACTGTGCAGCATTTTAGATGAAACAGCTACCATTTTCTGTTTATGCCTCTGATGATGAATCCGCGACGGTTGTCGAAACGTCAGGCGAATAAAAGTATTGTCCCGGCGATCGAGTCGTCTTCTTCTCAGTATTTTAATTGCCGACAATAGCCGAGCGCCCAAATCTCCATCATTCCGTTTCAGAAGACACAGAGACCGTTAGCTACTTTGAGGACAGGAACCTACGACTCCTATGATCTTCGGTTTATTGGCAGAAATGGTCCTACGGGACCTAGAAAACGCTGCTTTCACTCAAAATGATCCTGTCTTTTGACGTGGTTACGTTGAAGACACCTTTGTTGCGGCAAAAGCTCCAGTACCTGCTCAATGCGATCTTTCCAGACATAAAAACCACGAGGGGAGAGGAACAAGAGAGGCAGCTGTCTATCCTTGAAGTGTCCATTTAGGGAACGTTCAACAGTGAAATTGAGACGACGGTTTAAAGAAAGGCAACCAACATAGCAACTATCCGGTTAGAATTGCACACCGACCCAAAACTACAGTGCGCAACAGGGTGATTAAAACAAAAGACCGGTTCAATTCCAAAGAGCAATCTGGGAGTAGTGTATCGCATTCCATGCACAAGTTGTCCTTGTAATTACACGGGTCAAACTGAACGCAAGCTCGGATAACGTATGCATGATTATAAGCTGGCTGTGAGTCGAAGTACCGCAAGTTGCCGCTAACACCTACGAAAGGGACAATGAATAAACTACGCAGCCACCAAGAATCTCGCTCAGACGAAGAAATAAGACGAGTCGAGAATCGAGTAAAGCCTGGTCGATGACAGAACGAACTCAATCAATCGATTTATCGAATTGGCATCGGCGTGCAGAGGCTTGCGCATCCGAACCTTTGATTGACGCGCTCTATTTTTTATTTTCCCCCTTTTTTTCGTTGTTGTTTCTTGTCTCTGCAGCTTGACAACATCTGACAGTCGAATACTGTATACCTCCTATGATAAACCCCCTTTTTGTTTGAAAGCTCAGGACAATTCTTCTTCAGTAACAGAATGGTTGCAGCATGGTCCGCTCTTCCGAAAAGGTTGTCCTCTCCAACCGTGTTAAAACATTAAAGAGCAAACTGGACATGCAAAAAACACCTTATTTGCCAGGCATACGCAGTAAACAGGCCCTAACGTGCTACTCGTTCTAAGCTAGTAGTAATTGATTATCACTATTTAAACAAACGAACAACTACTCCGTTTTCGCCCGCCAGCATGCAACTGACGTTCGTTTTTTCGATGTTTCTTTTGAAAGGATTTATTTATTAGCAATTTTTTACGGATAGGGAGCTCAAGGGCATTCGCCTATCTTTCCCTCAACAAACTGATATTGAATAAACCTGATTGATCCGGTGTAAACGCCTACAACGCTCGCATGCATTCAGGAACCTACCTCGCCAAGGCTGGTCAACAGTGTGCTGGGATACTTCGCGGTGGGATATCGGGTGGCCAGGAAGACATCATGACACATCGGTACGTAGATCCAGAGCTGGTGCAGACTCACAATGGAGAGCATGTAGCCACCATCTTCGGTATTGATCCAGTCTAGTTGAATGCACTGAAAAGCAACAAGCCACATAGCGTAGAGAGAAATTTGCAGAGGAGAAAACACCGACTGACAAAAAATAGAAGTAGAAGGGAGCAGCAGGCGAACCTTTTTGCACATTGGCATCTTCCCACCAGCGTATCTCGGAATCACCACATCTTCCAGCATCCATTCACATCCACCTGAAAACAAAAAACCCATGAGGCCGGACGGAGAAAATGGTTGGCCAGAATCGCAGGACAATTGCATGCGGGACTGCGTAGATAAGAGAACTCATGACAGCGGTCTGAAATGTGCTATGTACGACCGGTTAAGGTCTCGATAACCCGAGTGCGTGGGGGGGGGGTTACAACGGGCCAAGGGCAATTAGGCCGGTCGGTCGCTGTCTGAGTTCAGTGCATCATGGCGGAGGTGAGGTGAGAATGAGAATTTTGTGAAATTCTTTCTCATTGTGTACGGGCACTGCGTACCACGTCATTTGTGGTTGATTGGCCCCTACGCCCCGCATAACTATTGCTTGTTTTTCTTATTGACGCATTTATCTCTGACGATGGACTCCAGTAAGAGTTCGAATGCTCGGATGAAAAAAGGATGATTTCGGCAATCGACTTACTTTCTGCTTCTCTAGCTATACACACAACTAGGATGCAAACATTCGCCACAATAGCAAAATGTTTTTTTGGATCTATTCACGCATATTTATTTTCCATTATCAGGCAAGTACTACTTGTAGGACTTGCTAAGCAGGAAACGAGAAGCTCCTGTGACATAGGTCGCTGTGTGCAAAATTCCGGGGCAGATAGAGTTACTTTAAGTTAAAATGGGGTTATTATTAAGGCTATGGTCGTGTTTTATTTTAAAGGGTAGGATGCCCCTGATAGGTGCGCTGAACCAACACGTACTGGAAGAGATCATAGCATGGCAGGTGTTACTCGCATTCCAATTCCATAGCGCATGCCGAACCTGGGCGGAGGGAGGCATTGATTACAAGCGTAGGTGCGGCAATGGTAGTTTAAGTAGTGCACCTCTATTCGAAGCATTTTTTTCTACGGAAACGGTGGTTATAGGGGGGTCTCAACCTTGTGCATCACTGCGGGGTATGGTGAAAAGGAGACTTCGGTGAAGGTCTTAATCATCGTGTATACGCACTGGTATGTATGTCTGTAGCTCTCCCCAACTACCCGCACTATCGTCCTGTAAGGTGCCTTTTAAGGCATAGACCAAGCAAACATGGAAAATGAGTAGGTAGAGAAGGTAGGTCGATTATAGGTCTATTCGGCTGAGTTTTCGAACTCGTACTAGAGCCTATCATCAGAGATCAAAAAGTCGATAGGAATTCGTCGTGGGGTCGCATGGGTGCACGCGACGATCGCCCCTCGCCCTAACAGACACGTGATTTTGAGGGATAGGATGGATGGAGCAAAATAAAATAAAATAAAAAAGTAACGAGGGTAAGTTGGGGGGTGTACGCTGACCTCTGGCGAGGTCATTGGGATATGTATGTATGTAGTCTTCCCCCAACTACCCGCACTATCATCCTGTAAGGTGCCTTTAAAGGCATAGACCAAGCAAACATGAAAAATGAGTAGGTAAAGAAGAAGGTAGGTCACTCATAGTTCTATTCGGCTGAGTTTTCGAACTCTTACTAGAGCCTATCATCAGAGATGCAAAAAAGTCAATGAAAAAAAAGCAACAGTTATACCGGGCAAGGGCTAAAAAAAACCACCAGTGACGTCAGTTCGGAGGTGCCTGCGCAGGGTTAGGCTACAATGTTCGCCTCTCAGTGCAGGCACAACAGCCTCCAAGTTAAATGAGATCCGAAGATGGAGCTGCGTGATTACTGGAACAAGACGCAGATTTGGGATAATCGTAGATAAGGGGTGATTGACATGCACATACTGTGTACGACAAGTTATTTCTTCGCTCCTACCGACAGTCTCCCTTCTTTGAAGGGATAATGCCTTGTGTTTTTTGAGCCTTCTAGATAACTGAAATTAAATCAAAGGGTAATCCCTCTGACTCCGTCTCATTATCAGCGAAAAAGGAGAGAATCCTCTTTGCTGCTTTCTTCCTGGACAGCTGACGGCTGCCCGTCTTACTTGTCGGTGGTGAGAAGTCTCGTAAAGCCACACAAAAACTCACCACTGGATTCGCACTCAAAGATGGCCACCTGCACGGGTTCGTCATCTGAGTCCTCATTTGGTCGAGAATAGGAGCCGCAGGCAACAGCCACCCGACCATTGCAGACACAGGCGACAGCCTGAATCGACGCTAAGGCCTGGTTGCACCAAGTGTGCGACGGTGAGGAGCCAATCAGGTTCCGCGAACGCTCTTCCAATGCATCTACGGTGGCTCTTCGTGTTAGATTGTCCAGCAAGAGGCCGGAAGGAACGGAAATTCGACTGGTACTGAGTTCCGGCAGACCCATTTCCCACTCGGACCAACAAAGTTTTTTAGAACTGTCTAGTAAGTAGAAAAGAATGAGGGCTTAAGTTCTGGAAATACGCGTAAACACAAACAACATAGCACACAAAAAACGACAATCGACTAGTTTAATGTGGAGCACGAGTAAGGCAGCCTCTACCAGACTAAGTAAACGATGAGTACATAGGTCTCGAGCGGCTTCTACCCGCCGTCTATTTTATTTGTAAATAGATTGCCATTATAAACATTTCAGTAGCAGATTATTTGCAATAAAGAGAGGGACATGGGCAGAGTAGTCCCTACCAGCAGTGGAGGTAGACTCGATGATACTCCAGAAGCGCAGGGTGCTATCGGAGCAGACGGTGAGGAGAATAAAGGGCGGAGGAATGTGGGTGGTCGCCAATGGTGCCCAGCCAATGTGATCAGCACCCGGTTTTGCTTCAAGGACCTTCAAGCCCCCTTCCAATGGTAGTGGTTCATCAATCACCTGGAGTAAAATGATCAAAAGGCAGCTTTTTGAGGCAGTGATTATTTGCATAAATCTGAAACAGGAAGCACATACGAATGCAAAATAAAAAGACACAGGAGTACATACTAGGTTGAAGTAATAGATAGCGAAGGGCGAGGGGTGTTAAGTACCTTGGTCACAGAAACTATAAGCTTATCGAAAGCGTTTAGGTCCGCGCATGAAGGTGGCCTTGTTTGGGAGGCGAGGGCGCGTTGCTGATTTGCTTTTAAATCCACCTGCCAAGCCTCTGTCCAACAATTGGAAACCTGCAAGAAGAGTGAACAGCATTGGTGGAAAGAAGAAAACGTAAGCTCAATCAAGAGTTAGGTGATTCAAACGAAGAGTGACTAACCGTTGAAACTAGACGAAAGACCAAAAACGACGAAACCTCATCTGACGAGAGAAGATCCGCCTCACCAGGTGCCTGCCATTCGCCAACAAAGTGCCTCGGAATCACGCGCAACAGCAAAACCTGTTAGAGAAGGTATTGAAGGAAACAGGGAATGCATAGCTATACATATAGAATGGATTCGACCGCATTCGTAAAATTATTGCTACTAGTAACAATTCAGTAGCAAGCTGGTTGTAATCTAGAGGGCACTAACCGATTCATCAGCGCCCAATCGGCGGCATTGCAGTGGTGTGCTCAATTGCATGATGAGGCCGGGCTGCTGTCCAGCAGTGGTTTTTTGATTTGATGCAGCTAGCGATTGAAGCACCGGTGGTGCGTCAATAAGAGCCACGAATACTGCCAACTGGTCACGATCAACGTCACTAATGAAAAGGCTGATGGGCAGGTCCGAGGAAGAGTGATGTTCGCTGGCAGCCGCCGGTGAGACTAGACAGGGGAACCAGGCCAGGCAGGAGAAGGCACAATCCGAATTAACCGCCAGGCGAGCAATCGGTCGCAGGCCCTGAGAGTTGGCGGGACGGAAATCGAGAGGGCTGCCGGCGAGACAAGTGTCGGTGGCGGATTGTCTGCAGTCTGATGACAGGGGGCTGGCACTGTCTGAGAGCCAGAGCAAAAGTTCAGCTGAGGAGCCCTCGGCGGCACGAAACGCAGAACTGGTAATCAGCAGGGGAAGGAGCGGGTGGCCGGATAAACGTTGCACTGGCCAACGGTGTCCGTTGATGTCGTTAGAGCGGGTTACGCAGAGGATGCCTGAGTAGCTAGAGAGCAAACGAAAGGGGTAAAAGAGAAAGGCGTTCTAAATTTGCAAAAGAGGACGCCAAGGGAAACAAGGGAAACTTGAAATACACTGAATAGAGAACTTACTCAATTGAATCTCCTACACTCAGACGCCATTGACTGATTGCTCCATCGCTGTGGGTACAAGTCAGCGTGAGGGCAAGAGGATGTCGGCTGGGAACGCCACCGGAGCAAGCCAATTGAATCTAACGTTCGTGGAGAGAAAAGTATGCAAAGAAATGAACGCAAAGGTCGAAAATCTTAGACTTGCAAAAGCCTGGGAAATTATTTTGTAAAGCATATCTTCTTAGCTGTACAGTAAGCTACGAAAGGAATAAATTAACAAAAGGGTAGCATGAGATTTCGCTCAGAAAAGGTTATTGAGGAGGAGGAGGAGGAAGAGGAGGAGGAGGAGGAAGAGGAGGAGGAGGAAGAAGAAGAGGAGGGCGGCGGCGGCGGACGCACATGGAGTGTGATATTAATAACACGCAATTGTCATCATGGCGGTTTTAATAGTTTAAGGTAAAATCAGAATGTTTAGCATGCTGTTCAGCCCTTCCCGCCCCCTAGTGGGCTACAAAGACGCTTCTGCTACAAAGACCACCCGTAGGCGAGAAAGAGCGAAATCCGCAGGTGAGCACCGAGCATGCGCGCCACCGGATTGGCAGACACAATCGGCTCCCCAGGAGGCACCGACTCTAAGGGGCTAGACGGCTATTGTGCAATTCTGAACGCGTGAACAAAGCTACAACGTGCGCGGCGTAGTATACAGAAGACAAGGCTTGCCTTGAACCTGCTTCGGGACTATATTACTACACATGTAGCGCGTACTGTTTCAATTAATTTTCAATGTTTTTGCAACTTTCAGCACATTCCCTGGTAGGGGGAGTAGTGTTTGCATCGACCAGGAACAGGACACTAAGATACATCGAATCGACCGTAGCAATAAATGTACGCGTTATCGGAACGAGCAACTCTACCTCCACGGGTAATACTTGTTTGCTCCCAGTACGACCGATTGACTATTGATTATCGTTCAGCCAAAGCCGACGATATTACAGTCCCTTCACGTTGTCGGCTTTTAAGGAAGCCTCTTTTTGACAGCCAGCGAGAAGTGTATACACTTTATGAAGCTGTAATTACCCTATTTATTTTCGATGCTTCTTAGTTTGGATCTAGCCACCGCGTTGCCAAGTTACACTTATAAAGGCGGGTCTGCAATCTTTGTCCGGTTTACCTGGAACATGATTGGCAGGCAACCACCAAGGATTCGGTAGAGGGGGAGAAGAGGAGAGAAACTGTCCTTAGGTTGCATAACTTGGTGATGAAGTTGTGCGTAGAGTGAGTAACCGATGTATATTCCGGTGGGCTGTAACAACCCAGATACTGCGTGAAACCTGACCATGAAGTCAACTACCAAGGATTCGATATGGGGGGACAGAGAAACTGCTCTCGGGTTGCATCACTTGGCGACGAATTTGGACCTAGGGTGAGAAGCCGATGCATATTCCAGTGGGCTGTTACTGTTAAAACGACGAGTTCAGCGTTGCTAGTGTTATTACGAAATCCCAAATGAAGAACATAATAAGAAGAGCATAATTCTGGAACCCACGCGGAGGAGGGTTTATTGTGTACAAAACCCCGGAGGAGCTGTCTCAGGTGGCTTTTGCCGCTGTTTGATCTCCAGCGCGCTCTTTGTCCCACCTCGGGGGCAAGCCCCGACATTGGGAGCAGACTGGCGTCCGCTCTTCGACGTGGCTGCAACTCTCCCTGTGCCAGGTGGACAGTGTCGCATAAGGGAGTGTCTAGTGCGACTTAGCCTGTAGCCTAATCAGCACATTGGGACAACTGCAACCAGTGGCGCACGCAAGCAAGCGCGGGCATCTGTGTCCTCTCCAGAGGTTAAGGTCATCTCGCGTGTACAGCCACGCCTGTATGTAGTCAGAGCTAACAAAAAAGACACTTGGCTAGGCTCGACGACTCAGGAAGGCCTCCAAACGTTGCTAGCATTTGGTCTGGCTGATATCCTAACAGTTACAATCCAGAACCTGTGTGACACCTGACTATGAAGTCAGTTGCGTATATGCGCGGGTACCAACCGTCTCTGGGTTCAACCTAATCAGACCAGTGCATCCACATCCATCTCCAGACGCTTTGAATTCGTTCACACGACGAGCGTGAAAAGAGACGAAGTGAAGCAGATGTAATGCAATTCACACCTCTCTATACTATAAACCAATCGGCACATCCTTGAATTATGGCGAACGTGGTTGTATGTGCACGAACAACTACCAGGCAGCAAATAGGCCGCTGCAGTTGGGAATCAGAGTGAAGCGCAAAGATAGCATGCAGAGCAATTGAACGGATAAGGGTTACTGTTAGGGTTGAGTCTTGGTCAAGGTTGGAGCTAGAGTTAAGTTTCTGGGGTTAGCATAATATCTCGATGTTTAACAAATATGTTTAAGAAATATCGAAACTTGCTACTGAATTGTTTATAGTAAGTCATATATTTAGATTACATTCGATGGGGAACCTTGGACCAACCTTGCGTAGCTTCACTAAGAGCTGGCTTTTGCCTTTGCTATCCGGTGCCTCAGTAGCAGCAGACTTGTTGCGCATGGCTAGAGTGACAGCCAGCTGGGCACGAGTAAGAAGGAGGGCGCAGAGGAGCTGTGGCAGACTGCCCTCCGCCGAGGCCGGTTGCGTGAAGAGACGCGAGGCAGCCCGCGTTGACTCGTGGATCAGGTAACTAGAGAGGATGGGCGTCATAGCCATGGCCTCTCTGCGACTCATGACGTCGGGAATTCGGGATCGCAGACTGACGCCGGTTTGGCAGATAACATGCTGGCCGCCGTCCATCAGGGCGTTTTCACACAGAGCCTTGGTGTGGGGCGAGCCCGTTGTGACCACGTAGGCATACCTTGACAGCATGCTGCCGTTGAGAGTGGATCGGTCAAGTCCATCGATTGCCCTAAAGAGAATAAATCACACAAAAAGTGTTACTCATTTTAAGGCAGTAGGTAGTATCTATTCACACTACCATTGGAAACAGTGCCGGGCTCGCTGAGAGCGCAGGTGCTAGCTAAAGACCCAGAGCCGTGGTTGGCCGATATTAGGTCACTACATGACACAGTTGAGAGGGGTTCAGCTTTAGCGGGATCTCCCAAGCGCCTTCTGGTACATTTGAGTTTTGAACTTTCAACTATCATGTCAACTTTCGGACTAAGCCTCAAAACCGTCATTCCGTATGACTTTCTCATACTTGATGTAACTATGATCATGCCTGATCAACCTGGCCTCAATGATGTCATGACAGGTACCTCTCGACACATGACGATTAGCGGCAGCGAAACTGAAAAGCTTCAGTCATTCGCTTTTCCAGTGACGAAGACCAACTGTTTACGAAGCGCTTTCATACGTAGACGAATGATGCCGAGCCAAGTCTTGAGTTTCCCACCCTTCTGCGCCTCCAGGTGGGTTGCGTTCCCAGATCGATGGCAGTGTAGCAAAGCTCGTGAGGCGGACGACAGAGAACGTGCCCAAACCACCAAATGCGTCTTTGTTAGGTGGTCTTAGATATCCTCGAGATACTGTCACAGCGAGTGCGGACTGTCTCATTTAAGACGAGCTCGGAAAATTTTGCTCAAAGGATGGCTCTCAGGCAACGGTAGTCAAATATTTCCAGTGACTTCTGACCTTCGACGCGCAATACCCAGCATCCACATCCACGGAGGAGGGATGACCAGTCGGATGCGCGGTACACACGCATCTTCGTGGCGATGGAGATGTTGCGTAGAATCCATTGGCGTTTTCCGAGGAGTGAGAAATTCCGGCAAGCGACATCAATTTGGGAGACGAGGTCGCCCTGAGTCTGTTCTGAGGTACCTAAATCTATCTACTCCTTCAAGTTAACGGCTATTAATCCGCAGGGGTACCTTCTTTTGGTCAGGCACGCAACTCGAGATTACTTTGGTCTTCTCGGTATTTATGGACAAGCCAAGCGACAGCAATCTCATTCACTGGTGGCACCACCGACTGTAGATCACCAAAGCTTGAGGCCAGGAGAGCAATATCGTCGAGGTCAGTCAGGATGTCTTGATGTATGAGGTGGCTTGCTACGGGCTGAAAGTCAGAATAGAATCGCTCCTTCTTAATCTGGCCTTTATGGCGCTCCCGCACACGCGGAAGCCTACCTTACAAGATGGTGTTTTTGTGGTGCGTGTTGGTGTTAGTAGGACCGGGCACGTCACACAGACAGAGACACAGACATCGAAGGTCACGTCGGACAAGTCAACCTTGTAGCAGCGGGAGGTGTTGGGATGATCGAGCACGTCCGACAGACAGTACGAGGACACGTGAGGCCAGTCCAGCGCATACAGAGAACAGGCCAAGTCGCGCGACCTTCAAAGGGTGGACTAGGCTAGGACAAAGAAGGCACGCGAAGTCAGACGGTCCTGGAGCCCAGTGCTGCTATCAGTGAGGTCACGCTGCACGGCGCATGCCGGAGAGAGAGTGCGCGTATGGCCACTTGGAGAGCCAATGTGGAGCAACGACGAGTGTCCCTTAAATAGCGAGGCTGCCAGCAAAACGGGACTCTGTTGTGCACACGCTGCCTAGACAAGACTATACGAGATCGACCACAGTAGCCAAGCTTCTGGACACACGGACTAGAGTTGATGTGCTAGTACCAGTGACAGTACAATACTAGTTGTTATCCCATTCTGTCTTCTCTTCCTAACACGCACTGGGGGAAACTTAACTGTAGTTGACAGGAACACACGCGGTTTTAACAAGTAGCACTATCAGACTCCGCCTCCTTGAGTCTGTTTGGACACCTGCTTATGGGTGAGTCAGGGTAGGTAGTGCAGTAGTACCAGCGCTAAAGGCAACTGTCACTTAAGACTAAGTTAGGAGGTCTTTTGGGCCTGCATTGGAGAAAGCGGCCTACGTCTGCCTCCTCCTCGGTCATTTCGACTGTGCCTTGTCACCGCTTCAAGCAGAGAGGGGGTCTATAAAGGGAGAGATTTTTGTTCGTCTGCTTTCATTATACCTGACTACAGTCACCAGCCCCGCTCTAGGACACATGGTAGATGTTGGGATGACCCGAACGCGAGTCATCACTCGGGCAATCCCGAGAGTACCAGAACAAAGGAACCCGACTGACGGCCGGTTCATGCAGTTACACGCGACTTTCAAAGGGTGGACATTATGCCAGGACAAAGAAGGCATGCGGAGTCAGACTACCCAAGGAGCCGGACTGCTGTTGTCAGTGAGGTCACAAGAGGACAGACGCACAGACGTGCGTAAGCGAGCTTGCGCACTAGGAGAGCCAATGGGGAGCAACGTCTGCCCCCTTAAACAGCGAGGCTGTCAGCAGAACGGGAACTCTACTGTGGGACATGCTGCGATGACCCGAGACTGCTGCCGAGACGAGACCGACCACAGAAGACAAGCTGCTGGATACACCGGTAACAGGCCTGATGTACTAGTAGAAGTGACAGTAAAGTACTAGCTGTTATCCTATTCTGTCTTCTCTTCCTAACACGTACTGGGGGGAACATAACCAGTGTTGACACAGGATCACACCAGGTTACAACAGTTGGAGTGTCTTCGCGCACACAACCTGCGCCCTCTCCATCGCCGGTCGTTTTAAAACTGTTGTCCTGACATCGGATACAGTCGTGGGAGTGGCGAGAGAATGGGGTAGACCCTTCTAGTCTACTTTCCAGCGTCTGCCTTCGGCTAGCTAAAGCCCGTGGTCACTATCGTCGGAAACGACGGCCCAACTGTCAGGCCATAATAGCCCGCTGAGGCAGATGGACAGTGTCCCAATTATTCATGGCATCTTTCTAACTGACGCAATCCAAGTTGGAGCATGCGATTCCAAGTTGGGGGGGGGGGGGGGGGGGGGGGCATAAAAGTGCATTGAGCAATCAGGAGGTGGCACAACAGTGAGCTTACCAGATGAAAAGACTTCCATCGATCGGGTGAAACATAAAAACCGTGTCAGAGGCTCTTCGCCAGCTGTTCAAAATTTTCAAGAAGGCCTGGTCCAAAACACCAATTTCGTCCTTGAACTTCACGGTGGAGCACTCAGAAACTGCAAATGAGAGGAGACAAGGTAGGCATAAGTAAGGCTGAAGAGAAGGGAGATGACGAAGAATGCCGGCAGATGGATGCAGAACTGTCTCGGGTTTATTCTGTGTTCTCACTCAGTTAACCCGGACAACCGCGACTGGCGAGAAACACACACACACGCATGCGCACGTACAGGACGCAGTAGGTGGCCTACGGATGGCACATCAGTTCGATTCCTGACCGCCTGACCACCGCGTAGGACGGGATTCACACCAATGCCCTGTGGGTGGACCCAAACGGTAACAAGTTTATGCAGGAGGTTCGGTAGATTTGCTCACTTTAGATGACCCAATTGCGAAAAAACTCGCGGCGTTCGGCGAGATTTGAATCCACATAGCAGGGAAGGCCATTAAGCAGCCAAAACGCTCCACCGATTGACGCTACGACGCCACGCCTTGTGCCGTGAATTTAATCACATTTAGATCGATTTTACTTAGTTGTACTCGATTAAATTCACGATACGAGACGTGGCACGTGTAGCTCAATTGGTAGAGCGTTGGCTGCGTAAAGGCCTTACATCCTACGTGGGTTCAAATCCCGTCGAACGCCGCGAGATTTTTTTTTAAATTGGGGTAACGAGTTTGCTGCCATTGGTGCAGCGTATACTCCAGCTTTTTCACACGCATTCAACGCATGTCGATGGTAAAACAATGTCCAAAAAAGGGTTGGCGTGGACGCAGTAACTAATAAAGCAAAACTCCGTCTACACGTGCTAATCACGACCCGGGTCCTACCGAAGCCGGCATCGGACAGATTTCTCCCAAGAGTGAGAATTTCATAACAAAAACTTTGGTGTGGGGTCACTCTCAGGGATGACCAAGTAAACCTGCATGTCACCAGTGATATTGCTTTGATGCATCCCAACAAGCGGCATAGGCACCATCCGAAGGAGTTTGACCGGCTGCCATCAGGATGGATGCCCTGAGACAGCAATGCAAGTTTCGCTGCACAATTAACCCTCATCCTGGTGACATCTACCTTTTACCTACAACCTACAACTGTTCTTGTCCAATTGTTGACTCCGGACATCATGTGGACCCCAACGAAGCCTTCAAGATATGTTATAAGGTCTCGTCAAACTATACAAAGACCCTTGGTCAGCGTTTCCTAACGACAGTAGAAGCAACCGCTATTCGGTTGAGGAAGCCGGTTTTGTGCACGCAAAATACCTCCTGCTAGCTCCGAGTTTGGCATAGCCAACGGTCACGTAACTGCCTGCCTCTTTCCGCGCTTCCATCCACCTTCCGGTCCAGCTTTGACAAACCTTAATGGCCGCTTAACCAGTCGAATATTATGAAACCCCTCCTTATGCCGGCGCATCAATTTATACTACTCGTGATTTGCGAGTAGTCATATTTTTCTGTCATATTTTGTTGCTATTTGACTCTGCTGTCTACCCGGAACATGTAGTGGACGTAATCTTTAAATTTTTCTTTGTATGCATTTATTGAATATTATCTTGTTACCAACAGGCATTTCAAAGGCGTTAGCCTATCTTTCGCCAAATAAACTGATACTGATGCTTATGCCCATGACTAGTTGGCCTATAATGATGAACGTAATGGTCCGCATACCAACTTGTACCCTCCCATATAAATATAATAATGTTATCTCCCGTTCCGTGCTTGATATATTTCGTTTACTTGCTTTTCTGCACCCCCTCCTACCCCCTTCCCCTATTACACATAATGAACTGTTACCAAGGTAGGCACGAACAAGCGATAGACCAAAAATCAAAAGGGACTAACATGAGGAAATGGCATTTTAAAAGAATGGAGTAGTCACCTGGGTCTCCGATTGGTAGATTGGCTAACTCAGCAATAAATTGCGTGAGGACGCGTGCAAACTGTTCGTCAGCGCCGAGGCACTTGTTGTTCAGCCAGTGGACAATGTAGTTTATGCATCTAGGCAAATAATATAGGAGGAGAAACTTCATCAAACGGCTGTACGATGAGAGAAAAAAAACTAAACGAATCTTGTACAGTTCATAAAACCTACCGCGAGCCGCCTTGAGGACAGAAGCCGGGAGGTAAAGCCGGCACGGGGATGTTTGAGTCAGCTGCGTTCACCGAGGCGACAAGAGTGAATTTTGCAGAGGTAAAGACAGGAGCTGGCGTGAAAAGTTGTTCCCAGAGCGTGCTGTCCTGTCTTAGCTCTGACTCGTTGAACGGGTGGCAGAGCCTAGAAGATAAATACACAAAATAGTAACTACTCATTTATTGTAAGTAGTACGGTAAATCGTTAGTAAGCTGTTTCCGCAGGCGATACGAACTTCACAAATAGGAGAAGATGGCGTACCAGACTTTAAGATAGTGCTTCAGCACGGGGTGTCGCAGGAGGATGGCCGGGAGAGCACAGCTGACGACCTGTTGGAGTGCGAGAAACAGTCAATTTTGTTAACAAGTGAGATACCGAGATTTAAAACGCACAATTGTAACGTAAGAACAGTCAGACTGCAAACGCTCCTGGGCAGGTGGGACTAGCGCAATTAATGGAACCGAGGAAGAAACAATCAGAAATATTTTAAATAAGTACCCGTTATTGCGACTTTCAAAGTTTCCACTGGTGAAGTAAACCCCGTGGGATATTACGAACTTTCGCGAAAATGGCTCGAAGTATCGCATGAGATGAACACAGGGAGGGATAAGGATTCATGGTCTGGGTAGCATTATCACGAAAATCGAACCCACGTTTACTTCAACGAATCATCAAACGTCATACCCAAAGACTACGATCATAATGAAACCTAAATGTGTAAATGTCCACTGTACTGGAATTGTTATTGCCGTGTCAGGAATCCTGCTTAAAAATTATGTAAAGAAAGTAAAGATTTTGGATGAAATACTAATTAAAAACTGAAAAAGTGCACGTACATTTGGAAGGGAAGACAATAATAACTTGTCATGAAACCTTCGCCATGCATGTGGCAAAAGACTCTGTGCGACATAATATGGGGTGGTGGTGTTTGTGCTGAGTAAAATAGACGACGCCAAAGTACTAAAACAAAACATACCTACTAATACGAAATAAGTAGGCAGTTATGCAGCGTAAACAAGAACATGGTGATCACGAGTTTAGCATATAAAAATAGATGTGAACACACACACACACACACACACGCACCTGTTGACTCTCATCAGCGACTTCTGTACCCTTAAAGTTGATGGGTTGGGTCCAGGCGTAACGATCCTCAATTGCAAGGCTCTCGATCCAGACGCGGGCAACACCGTCGGCACAGGAGGTAAGCAGAGCGTTTGGCAGCCAGCCCCTAAAAGCGAGGGCACGAGGGGTGATGGTGGTGGGAGAAGAAGAAATTGTCAGAAGCCTGCTGGTTGGATTTAGCTGCCGAACAAAACACCGGAACGCCCGTTGGGCGAAACCTCGGTCATCGCCCCTTAACGCTAAGAGTCCATTAATCAATAGCAAAGACAAGGGAGAGACTGGATTGACCATTTGTGGCTCAGTAGCCGTCGTCAATCAGTCATTCCCAGCCACAAGTGGTGCACCACAGGAGGCTCGAACCCACCACTTTTTTGATCAGAAGTCTTACGCTCCAACCATTGAGTCTCGGGTAGTGCAACAGCGGGAGTTGCATGCGACAGGTTGACAACGTCGAATAAGCCACAAATGCCCACGCTCACACTCGTTTTTGTCGGCAATACTATCTGTCTAGAGTACTACTAGCTGCTGTGCGACTACTGTTAGGGCCCAAGAAATGATATCCAGGACAGAGCGGGACGAGTGAGTTGCGTTAGCGATTGGCAAAGGTTCATTAACGAGTCCATTAAAAAGTGCAATGAGCTGCCCAACTCCTATTCGGCGCTCAGACTTCTTTTAGCCAAAGTAATCAGTCTCTCAGGGGGGGATGCGTAGACGAGAACAGTTTCCAACGCCAACGCCGCTGAGCCAGGCGGTTGAGCAATCATCCCGCCAACCTCCAACTCGGGTGACGAAATTTCAGTAGATATAACGACCCGCATGCTGGCTATCAGGCAACCATAATCGATGATTATCGGAGTTCAAAATCATCACTCCTGATTTAGGAAGCGCTGATTGGACCTTGAAGTGCTTTGTGAGTTTCCAATCCCTTCTGATTTCTGAATAGCTGACTTCGCGACATGAAAGCCGAAATGACTACCGGCATCTGCCTTTTCTTTGTCCACAACACATACCGGATGTGACGTAAATTGAGATTAGCCATTGTACACACCTATTTTACTAATTCGTCTAGTCCGTTCTCTAAGAGTATCAACTTTACGTGGATAATACATTTACAACTAATTGTATCAGTCAGCGACAAGCTATGTTACCGTTTATAAGAACGATTTTCTGTGCAACTTTCTGTCCTAGATTTATTTTTTCTGTTGGAGGCGAATAATTTAACAGCGAGAGTTTTGCCGATAGAAGCGAATAGACGAGGTTCAGAAAGCAATTCAGAAGTAGAAGATGCAATCGCTGGAACAAGATGTTTATTTGCTTGACCTTTCGGATTCTGTCTTGAACCTTTCACAATTATTGCAGAGATTAGAGTGATACATACATAGGTTGCACAGTATTTGTTAGCTCGCAGTGACCACGCGACCGCCTTCGCACTATAATTATCAACTTCAGTACTCATCGCAAGGGTCGTAATTGGTACGTACTTCTGAACGCCGTCTTTCCGAACATTCAGTTTACGATTGGGGGGGGGGGGAAAGAAAACAACCAGCTAGTCTTTCTGGATGTCCTCGTGTGCCGCAAAGACTGTGGTGGCCTAAAATCGAAAGTGTTCTCGAAAGCTACCAACAATATGCAAGTCCTGATCTTTAACAGCAACCACCCTATCAGTCACAGACGCCGCTGTGTAAGAGCGCTATACCGGTGAGTTGAGACACATTGCAGCGAAATGGGAGACACATTTGCCGAATTACAATATTTTCGACGGGTACTGAGAGCGAGGGGTTACGCGCGCAATTTTGTCAACTAAAGCATACGCAAACGAGATAAGGAACCAAATCCAACCAGCCCAAACGTTTGGCGAGCTCTTCCGAACGTGAAGAATGTATCCGAAGCGGTCAGCTGTCATTCCACTGGGATTTGGAGTTGCACAAATGCCTGGAGTAACCATCAGGCGCCAGGTCATGAGACCGAAAGACCCACTGCCAAGGCAGCAAACACTTGGAGTCGTTTACCGGATCTGGTACAGTTGTGGACAAAGCAACTACGTCGGAGAAACCGGAAGATTACTCTGCATG
>JAYGXS010000008.1:2380417-2407563 GCA_036362985.1 Ligula intestinalis | reverse complement strand
GTTCAAATCCCGCCGAAGGCCGCGAGTTTTTTCATAATTGGGTCAACAAAATTAAGCAAATCTGCCAAACCTCCTAAACGATTTATCTCTGACAATCAACTCCCGCCAGAGTTCGAAAGCTCAGACTAATAAAACTATGATCTACACACATACTCGCATGCAAACATTTGTCTGAATTCATAAATTATGCAGGTTGATTCCATGAAGGGTCGTTCTAAGCTTGCAAATGAAAAGAAGACTGGCTGAATATATATTAAGATGTTTCGGGAAAAAATGCATGCTAAATTACCAAGTTCAATTTCCATCATGACTCTGCATGGTTACGTCCCTTACACTCTATAAGCTCGTATGTTCCTTTTTGCTTTAAAAATTCTATCGTAATACTACGTCTTCTTCCGCTATGGCTCTTTTAAATTCTCATTTGAACAAGGCAAGAGACCACGAGACCAGCCGGACTTAATGGCATCATGCGATTTCGTGCCCATTCTATTCAACTGCAAACAGTCATTGCCTATTTATAAGATAACATAAATTGCCTACTTAATTATTGACCTAAAAGGCTGAAAGTTGATAATTAATAGAGTAAGAGCCACTAGTCTTTGATGTGAGTGAGGGGGAATAGGTAGCTATCACAGCATGACCGTTCATGTCACAGTGAAAGCCTGGTAGTAGAAGTAGTGGTAGTAGCAGTAGTAGAAGTAGTGATAGCAGTAGTAGTAGCAGTAGTATAAGTATTAGTAGTAGTAGAAGAAGTAGATGTAGGAGTAGTAGTAGTAGAAGAAGTAGTAGTAGTAGCAGTAGTAGTAGTAATAGTAGTAGTAGAAGAAGTAGTGGAAGAAGTAGCAGTAGTAGTAGAAGTAGATGTAGTAGTAGAAGAAGTAGTAATAGTAGTAGTATTAGTAATAGTAGCAGTAGTAGTAGTAGTGGCAGTAGTAGAAGTAGAAGTAGTAGTAGTAGCAGTAGTAGTAATAGTAATAGTAGTAGTAGTAGAAGTAGTGGAAGAAATAGCAGTAGTAGTAGATGTAGTAGTAGAAGAAGTAGTAGTAATAGTAGTAGTAGTATTAGTAGTAGTAGTAGTAGTAGGCAGATAGTATTGCCGGTAAAGACAAGCGGGATACTGAAATTGCCATCCCTGGCTTATTAGCCGTCCTCAGCCAGTCATACCTAGCCCCAAACGGTGCCCCCCCCCCCCCCCGAGGCTGAAACTCACGAGCCACAAGCTCGTTGCCTCGCAGGTTTAGGTCAGGGGATATTGACACTCGTTGATAAACGCTCACTCAACCGGTAACGGAATTCATCTATTCCGCTCTGCCTTGGGCCTCGATAGAGTTCGATTATCGGTCAGGTAAACATTCGTCAATGAGTCAAGCGTGATTAACGGGGGGTGGGAAGGGCAGGGGACACGGCAGCATTTGGTCATACGGGAGGAGGAGGAGCAGGAGGAGGAGGAGGAGGAGGAGTGATAAGAAATCGATTTATCGATTGTTACCACAGCAATACGGGGTTGATCGGGTGATCCAGCTGCTTACAGAGTTCTGGTTTTCTTCTCCGTACGGCAGCGGCCCCTACCAAGCACAGGAGACGCCCGGTCCTCGCCCGCCCTTAAATGCAGTCCTTTGGTCGACTGTATGGCCAGTGCCCACTAGCAGCTTCGTGATTGAGTACCAAGGCAGGCTGTCGAACGGGTTACCATCGAGGCGTATTGGCCCGCCCGCCAGCCAGTCACGGATCCTCATCCCCCAGGCGTTTCGACTTAATCGCACCCCTCCACGAACGTTGAAGAAACAGGGGCAGAAGGTGTCAATGCTTTGCTAATACTTTTCGTCATCCTCCAGCTTGCTGAAGCTCGCGGTAAACATCGTCCAAATCAACGGTCGAAGTGTCAATTTTTCGTCTCACTTTAACTGACCACCGCAATTTTACCACTGCCAACACCAGAGGTCGCGAGGCGGTTGTCACGCCGGTCGCGGCCAAGATGTGACCAGCAAAACTTCTCAGGCGGTCGACGCACTCACGCGCAGACCACGTGAGCAGTACTCGGATGGAAAGGAGGCATTTTAGAGTGCACAATGGGCTCACGGGAGGAGGAGTCAGTCTGAGCAATTTACTTATGGACTTCAATTGCATTCAGCCCACTGCAGTAATCGTATTCGGGGTTAGCAGCGTATTACAAATGTGGGCAACAGTAGCTTATGTAGGCCTACTCATTAGTCCCTACTTCCTGCGTGTTTCTCTACGAAAAAAGTGGTTGTAGGGTTTTATGAGTGGTAAATCAGGCCACGCAGTTGAATATACTTTGGTAAATGAATTTATATTTTACTGTATTTAGAAGTTTTGTTGACTTATATCTGTAGATCTTCCTAATCTGTATTATCGTTTAACTTATTGCGGGAAAACCCGATTATCAAATTGCAGGTTTCGTTAATTTCCAGAAAAATGGGAATGTTGGTTAGGAGGTCGTCTACTTCAACTTACCTGAGGTCCAACTTACCGTTCTGGAGTTAGATTAGCATAGTCCGCGGCGCAAAGCGCCGCGCACACCTTCAATTTACATGCGGAACAACCTGCTCCCAGCGGCCGCAGGAAGCAACTTCGACTACATTTTTTAAATTTACACTTACTTCTAAAGATTTCCTTCTCTGCCTATCCTATTTCCCTACACCGCAAAGCTCTAAACACACCGTTTCTGCAGAACAAAATGCTGGGACTAGGGGTATATGAGTGGGCCTACATAAGCTACTTTTGCCCAGATGTGGGTGGAGACGTAACAGCGCAGTGGTCAACAAGCGCGCCGTAGACAAGCTTGCTCACAAAACCCGTAGTTTACGTGTTCGCGGACTCACTTATTTGATAGATGCAGAGCTTACTCATCCAACTTACTTTGTAAAAGTGTTCTAATTACTTATGCTCTACTTTCTGTAAGAGGCTGGCGTCAAAATAAGCAAAGAGCGGAGGGGAGGTGCAGGGGCACAAATTCAAACTGCAAAATACCGCTTGTTTTCGGCGCCAAAATTCAAGAGGATTTAAAACATGAGGTGAGTGCTGCAAAAGGCCTGATAAATGCAGTCGCGGTGTCTTATCCAATCACAATTTATAAACACAGAAAATATATTTTGGTCACTTCCCAAATGAAAATGTATTGAGCTTGATATCCACTGCAATGAGTCAAGGTGCATAAAGCAGACGCCTGGGCTTGGTTCTTTGGAAAGCTTGCCTAAAATTGTGCTAAAAAGTCTACAACACGGAAAGTTAGCACTCCTAGAATTCATGCAATCCACAGTCTCAGATTTACATTCAAAACGTCAAGGTTTCAAATAGATATGAGGACCGAAAATTAGCTTTAAAAGGGTAACTACAGACAGTAACTCGAAGGAAAGAGATCTGATCGCAGGGGATTGATGCAGTCTCCTTCGGACATATTCGGCCTTCAGCCAACCAATCACGACCCTGACTACCACAGCTGGGACCGGAATCACGCCCGTACAGAGCATAGAGGGTCCAAAGCACTTTGTCGACCCGACGTTTATCAGTGCCTCGCCATCTGTCGTTTTCTCTCGATGCAGACCGGCTACCTGTTCAACCAGAAATGGACACACCCACCCAGCCACCCAGCTTCGTGAAGCAAATAAGCTCTATATGGATGACAGAGGTCACATTCAAACAGCCAACTACCAGGCCGAAGTCTGTCACCTTATATTTGTAGTTGGTTGCCTGTTCATGAACCTTGGCACCCGCGAGAAGCATGGTTGCTTCGGTAAATCAATAAATCGCTGTGCGCTCGTAAGAACAAGGATGTTATTCGTCCGACAATTTGGATGCATATTAGAACTCAAGGTCTTGAGAGAACGACAGAGAAGCTGCGGAGACAGTAAAGCGTTCAGGTCCTGTATAAATAGTTTTATTTACTCTAATTTTTAATTTAAGTTAATTTTTAAAACGACATGCGGTTGCTTTTCGGCTTTTTGCACTACAATATCTCTTGAAAGGCATTATAAATTACTGTGAGTTTTAAAAAATGGGGGAAAAGCCTATCTCTCGCGGTTTTATTTTAATTTCTAAATTCCGAATTATTTGAGCGCCTATCAGCAAGTAATTCAGTTGACCAAATTGAGGCTCGCCGTGCGCCGTGAATGTAACCACACTTGAAGCGATTTTACCCGCCCAACTTCCTGTTATTATGGAATCCGCCATTACAGAAAAGCAAGCGATCGGGTAAAATCGATCAAAATGGGATTTAATTCACGGCGCACGGTGAGCCTCGCACCTCAATGGTATGCATTTTTCATACTGATTTTCGAGGCCCCAAACGTATTCTCTAGGAAACATGCATAAAACTTAGGTCAGCTTTAAATTATATGCTTGAAGTGTACTGTTCGGTTTTAAAAAAAGCTTCCTAAATTGTGGAATTACTTAAATCCCTATTATTTCCAGCATCTGTAGTGGAAAGACAGCTGCAAAACCTCAAAGAAGCAAAGTCATCCGGTCTAGACAATATACCGACCAAGTAGTTCTGGAAAGAATTGGCAAGCGAGCTCTCAAAACTACTGGCGCGTATTTTCCATTCGTCATTAGAATCAGGGAGACTGCCATCCGAATGGAAGACGGCAAATAGATACCCGATATACAAGGGCAGGGCGCAAACGAAGGTCAACAATTATCGGCCCGTCATCCTAGCTTGAATTTACTGTAAAATGGTGAAAATCATAACTAAGTAGGGGACAATAAAGTTCCTGAAAGAGAATACCCCACTCTCAGGGTTCCAGTACGGCTTCAGACAGGACCATTCTTGTATTCCCAGCCTGATGCTCTCTACCTAGCAGTGGACTCGCGCACTGGATGAAGATGGTAGGGTTGACGTCATTTGTATTGATTTCAAGAAGGCCTTTGATGGCGTTCCACATAAACGTCTAATCTATAAATTATCTGAAAGTGGAAACCTGCCGACATGGATCGCAGATTTTCTCACGGGGTGATCACAAACCATGTGCATCGATGCCTCAAAGTCAACCCCTAAGCTCCGTCTTAGGGACGTTGCTCTTCCTCGTCTATATTAACGACTGTTTCGACAACCCTGGTTGCAGCACCATTATGTTTGCTGACGATGGCAAACTCTGGAGAGCCATCGGGCCTGACGCCAATAGGCAAGCACGTCAATAAAGTCTGAACAGACTTAGCAGCTGATCTGCTCGTTGACTTTTAAATTTCAACTTTAGTAAATGTGCGACTTTTAGGCTCCGTACTAGAAGGACCAGTGAGGAGGATGATTCCTTCGAATTCCTTCTCGATGAGTGGCCCATCTCAAATGTTTATGAAAAGAAGGACATCGGTGTTCTTCTAGATTCCTCGCTTAAACCACCTTCACAGTGTCTAAAGACAGCTAAACGCGCGACACAGGTGCTATCTACGCTTAGACGGGATTCTTTCACATCGGCAAGGAACTCCTCAGAAAAACTTACGGAGCATTTGTTTGATTCTACTTACAGTATGCCGTCCAGGCCTGGCATCCGTGGTTTAAGAGGAATTATCTGCAGCTGGAACGAGTGCAGGGGAGGGCTACCAAGATGGTCAAGAAGCTTGGTCATCTACTTTACAAAGACAGACTGTCTGACTTACATTTGTTCCCTTTCAATTACAGAAAACTATGTGCTGACCCCATTCAAACCTACCGAATTGTCAGAGCCTATGCGTGCGCCCTAGAATTTGATGACTTTGTCGAAATGGCTCGGACAGACCACATGCGGGGTCACCCTCTAAATTGCAGAGGAAGTTCAATGGAACGCCCTCTTGTAGAGGGTCATTGGAGCGTGGAACGGACTCCCTGAAGAGTTGGTCTTTCCCGAAGCCGTTGTGACATTTAAATGCAAACTCGATTCTTATTTGTTGCGAAACTGTGAACATTGTGTCAGTAGCAGTCGTTCGCGACTGGCTAACACACATCGCTGATGCTAACTCTACAGTTGTCACATGTACTGTTGTTAAAGTCAAATGTTTTTGCGATTATTGGGTATGAATAGAGGGCTCACGGTCAAAAGCCTTATTCCCTTTAATAAAGTGACCTTAAGCGACTTACTTGAATGCGACCTACAAACATATTATTAAGGAAACATGCATAAAAATTGGGTCGGCTTTAAATGTTATGCTTAAAAGGGTACCGTTCAGTTATAAAGAAAGACTTTTTAAATCGTCGAATTACTTCAACCCGACCTCCTTGCAGTCAAGGTTTCCAAAATGCATGTTGTATACAGCGGTATTTACCCCTTGACCTATGGCCCACGGCCTACTAATAATAATAGAATGGTGATTTAAAAGCCCTCCAAAGAGGAAGAGCGAAGTTCTGAAGAAGATAAAAAGGAAAAAAATCAAATTTGTGCCATACACAGTAGGTGGCCCGAACTCATACACAGTCACGATCGAAATTAGGTTTGGTAGATAAACATGCATTTGGTTTTGTAATTTTGACCTCTTGAGTTAATTCTATACGCTATAAAGCCTTTAAATAAAGAAAACTGTATGCAAGTTGATTTTAATTATTTATTTTAAGGTAGCATTTTGGCAAAATCAGAGATTGGCGGATATCCAAGAACTTTTCTGACAGTACCTAACATTTTGTCTTATGAATTCTACTATAATAGAATCGCAATATAAACAAGGTATTTTAAAAAATCGTTTCGAAACCGAAAAACTCGGTCTCAAGCTAGTGAAAAGCAGGTGGAACCACGCTGTTCTAAAAACAATTTAAAAATTGTCAACTCACAAAACGCAGTTTTACCACACCAAAGATGTGGGACCATAAAGAAAAGTACGTATATTCTACCATGTAGCTTAATTTAAAAATGTAACTAGGAAAATAATAACAGTTTCCGCAAAATCTTAGTGCAAATTTAGCCATTTCTGGTACATTTTTAATCTTAAAACGACCTAAGAATAAACTAAATATAGTGAAAAACGTTTCAACATAAGGAGAAAAGTTTTTGTTTATTTTCAGTCGGAATATTATAACGTATTTTCGGGAATATCAATTAACCATGTCAAATTTACCCCCCCCCCCCTAAACTTAACGTTACTTTAGCAAAAGTTAACTAACAGATATTTGTCAGATTTTTTAAGCGATAACGTACAATAAAAGTTCTTAAATTCACCTTAGGCACATAAATTTCGGTTTTTTGTCGTGGAGGTTCATTTTGCTCGGCGGTGAGTTTTATTGTTTGGTTGAATCTACAAATATGTGTTAAACAGCCATCTCCATACGAACTGATATCTGAAAAAACCTTTGAATAAAGACTTCGCGGAAATTCTGTTTTCTGTCCTACAGTGCTGGGAATTTTCGAAGCAATCGCCCGCCAATTAGACCGGTTGAGCGTCGCCTGCAGGCCGGAGTCTTCCCTCAGTGCAGCATTATCCTGCGTAAAAAATTTCACACACAAAGAGCAGCAAATCAATATGATTTACCGCATTCCATGTGCTAACTGTTCTTGCACTTACGTAGGCCGTCACGCCGACTACTTAGGAATCACAAAGACGAACATAAACTGGCTAGCCGCAGAGAGTACCCCTTATCCCTTTTACTTGTGCATGCCCTTAGCACAACCACTGCTGAAATTGGGATGGAACAGCAGTGGCCGACAAGGCACGAATAATCCTTGAAGCTTGGCACGAACAACATCAATCAAAAGTCTTATGTCATTTAGCTGGCAGAATGCAATTACGGTCAAGCCAACGATTACGGCGAAACCGGCAAATTGATTGCACGAGCTCGGTGTGAAACTTTCGGTGTTAGCCACCCACGCGTCCTCGCCAGGGCACGGCTTTGACGTTGAGAATGTGAGAATCCTGGGTTAGTCAGATGATGACCGATATTCACGCCTGGCGCTTGACTGAGTACTCGGTTGATGGATATATTGATCCACCAGCCGCTTACCAGGCACAGCGCGAACAAAGCAACGACGCTGTTCAAGGCCTTTATTGACAGAATTGAGTTAAACAGGCAGTGAACTGTACAGTGGTAATGTTGCACTCAATGACCAAAGGTTCCGGATTCAAAATCCGGGCGATCCACACCCGGGATTGGGTATGACTGGCTGCGGACGACTAATAAGTCAGAAATAGTCATTCCAGTCTCCCTTATCTTTGTTGGTTCCACTCCATCATATGTCTGAAGTTTCTCAGCGACTGCCTACGATTGCCCTGGACGAAACTTCTAGGCAATACGGGACAAGTATGTCCCCTAACCAGATAGATCGGTGAGCACCGTACTTCCATATATACATGAGAGTATGAAGCTAAACAATCTGGTTAAGGAACATGTATGATCGTTGTGTACTTGAGCTCATCATAGAAGTATATGTTGGTAGGGTATTGCACTCAGTGATTAAAAGTCGCGGGTTCGAACCTCGGATAATTCACATCTTTGATGGGGCTGATGACGGTGAATAAGCCAGAAAGGGCCATTTCGGTCTCTCTTATCTTTGTCTGATCCCCTTTCTTCGACTAAGAAAAAGACAACCAGTTCCAAAGAGGTGAACGATACTTCGCCCTTTCAAAATTATAACTGCAACTGGAATCAGATAGTGAAGGCACACGTGAAGGAACTGCCTAGACGCTTGAGCAGGAGAACAACAAGCGGGGGTCCATCAAAAGGGAAAACCAGCGCATTTCCCCTGCCATAAAAAATCTCACACGTTCGAATTTATCACGACGTGGCTCGATAGCTGACTGAGGAGATAACTCGTGGAGAGAGATAAGAGGACTGCAATGACTCACCCACTCCAACTTTACGACCCCATCCCGCATTTGAGATTCAGGCCACCTCAGAGATGTCTAGGGAGAAGCAAATCGTGTGCGGTGGGGGTGGAGGGCAGAACCTTTTAGCCTCGTCAGCTTACTTCCGGTCGTATTGCTATCGCAGCAAGAGCGTAGTAGATGCTCTGTGTGATGTTGCCTCACCATAAAAGAATTCGCTGCGCCGCTTGCGACGTTCAATATGCCGGTCAGGATGACTTCCGAAGTGGCGAGCACAGTAAACTGTTGCCAAAATTAAGTCAGGACGGCTACAAATGGACTTCGGCGTAACGGCTAAGCTGCTGGCATAATGCTTGGGTGTGGCACATGTCCGATTCCTTCACCATAACGGAACGCGACAGTTTCGTAAAACGGCGGATGGGCGCCAAGAGTGTTCTGATTTGACTATCAATCCAGTAAAGTCACTAGCTCTGGTGGTGAAACCCGGAATTTTCCCAAAAAATTATGAATACTTTGCTGTGGTTAGCTCTCTCTCTCTCCCAGTTAGGTCGTCCTGAAAAGTATGGCAATGACAACGGTGGTGCAATAGCTTGCTGTGTGTGTGTTTGTGCTTGTATTCATCATAATAGACACACTTTTGCTACAGTTTCCTACTGATGTGGCTGATGACGAATTCGCGACGGAGGTCAAAACGACAGGCTAATAAAAATAATGTCATAATGATCAGACACAGACAGAAGCACAACAGATCAAGCAAAGTATGATTACTTACCCGGCGCTTGGAGGTTCCAGGCCCAAATCCAGGCGGCACCTTCATTTTTGAAAGAAATACCGTTGGATTGCGTAAGTCCAGCATACATGGGAGATTCCAGGGCTGCGAGACGACCGCAGGTGGTTCCGGCCACCAGAACAGGCGCGGCTGCAAGTGTCGCCGGTGGCAACCAAGCAAGAGCACTCACCGCACCCGCAATTTGTTCCTCCTCCTTCACCGAAATGAGCGCGGTCCTGAGCCAGGACAAACGATCGACAGTGCTGCTTTTAACTGGCGCCTAGGGTCATGCACAAGGAGTTTGTTTGAACACGATGATGACGAAAATCGTGATGATGATGATGATGATGAGGAGGATGATGATGATGGTGATGATGATGATGATGATGATGATGATGATGATGATGATGATGATGATGATGACGATGACGATTCGGGTGCGGATGATCAGGATGAGGGAGAGGAGGATGCGGACGATGATGAGAATCATGATGATGGTGATGGGGAGGAGAATGATGATGTGGATGATACTGAGAGATTCGGTAGAAACAGCACTGCGCCTCGAAGGGTGTATTACCTGAATCACACGCCGCTGTCAGAGGTAGAGGCTCAGAAAGACCTGGGGGTGTGGTTCACGCCTTCACTGAAGCCATCACTCCACTGCCTGAAAGTGGCTAAATCCGCAATGTCGAGCTTGTATATAATCAAGCGCGCCTTTAATAAGTTTGATAAAGTTGCATTTGGCAAGGTCTTCGGCACGTTCGTACGAACCCAACTGGAATTTGCCATCCAAGCCTGGAGACCTTGGACAGCCGAAGACCGAAAAACCCTCGAAAGAGTACAAAGACGCGCAACAAAATTAGTACGAGGCCAACAGAACCTCCCTTATGAGACGCGAATGGTAAATCTTGACGTGTTTCCTCTAAATTACAGACAGCTACGCGGGGACCTACTCCAGGCATTTCGCATGCTGCGTGGTCAGGATTGCTGCCTCCAAACAAATAACTTCTTTGAGCAGGCCACCACCATTAGGCTGCGAGGGCAACCCCTCAAATTACCTGTGACTGGGGCAAGACTTGACCCAAGAAAATTCTTTTTCTCTAAGAGGTTAATCCAGGCGTGGAATGCCTTTCCTGTGGACATTGTCATGTCCCTATCCGTAGACGTATTTAAAACAAAACTTGACGGCTTTAACCGCGTAGAACGTTTTAACGAGAACCGCAGAAATTGAGTTTCTGAATCCAAGGACTGAAATGCTATAAACATATAGATTTTGTAAGTAGCATTATTATTAGTATTATTATTAGTATTTAACAAAATGAGTTAAAGCCATTATCTAGCTATGACGTCGCTGTTCAATATGCGAACTGCGCTGATCGCGTCTGAGGTCACATCTACCGCACTTATGGTCCTAGGCTACGCGGCCCTGTCACGCTCTTTCTCGTATCGACTAACTGCTGACGACGTGGCGGGCTCCTCTGCTCTTGACACAGCAAAGGCTGATCATGGACGTATCTCCGGTTCTTCAGGACGTTCTCGTGACTCCGAGGTCTCCTCCTCGCATGGTTCTTCGGATGTCGATATTACTCGCCATGGACGCCATGGCTGCCGCCAACATTCACAGAAGCATCATGCTCCTATCATTCAAATTCACATACTTCTCCCCCACGAGCGACAGTTTTTCTCCTAAAAACCACAAATGAAATTTCATTTTGAATTATGAGCCAGCCTTAGGAGTTTTTTCACTGTCTGCTCTTTTGGCTCAGTTACACTGCTGGCTCGTGTGAACTGAGTGTGAGTGTATTACTTAAAACAAGCGAGCAGTCGTCTACAATGGTGTCATTGACTTCTTTGGAATGTTCGGCTGTGCCGATGCATTTCTTAAATCCTATGTACCAAGAGGGGGTTCAAAGGCGTTTGCCTATATTTCCTTCAATAAACTTGGCTTGACTTGACTTGAGAACGACGAGGATGGTGATGATGGTGGAAAGGGATAGGCTGATTAAAGGAAGGCAATAGCGAATAAATAAACAGAGAGGATTAAGGGACATACCTTGGTTTCATAAACAGCTATTGTCTCCCCGTCAGTAGCAGCAATCTAAACGACAATGGAACGGCTCAAAGAATACACACATACCCGTCCGTTGGAGTCCTCGCATGCAACAAATACAACCTCCTTGTTGGATGCAACAACATTCTGGATGACCTGGACCCGAGCCAGGTTTTTGTTCAAAATGATTAGGTCACTGCCGGAGCCATAGACCTTATAGTTAGAGGAAAAAAGACAGTAACACAAAAATAAATAAAACGTTCGAGCGAATGCAGCAGGCCATAGTTGATCTAATTTCCAGCAAATGCTCACAGAACAGTTTCGTTACAAATTATTTCCGCCATATTAACGGCTAATTTGACTGAAACAGGGACGATTTGTTTTCTAACTGTCGGACTTTGCATGAAAAATTACAGCATGGCTCAAAACCAGTAGCCTGTTTGTTTTGATGAAGCACGGCACGACTTGAGTTTGCTTAGTTTGGAAAAAATTGCAATCAAAAAAGCCATTGGTTTTGTGACGGAGAAGTCGCATACTGTTCGGCGACGAGAAAAGTGAAGAAGCCCCTATCCCATTGCTGGGAAGGGATACGTGAATGTGCGGTCTTTGATATAAACGGAATTCTTAAAGCGTTCAAGTCATATCAAGCCCACATCATTAGGCCCGACTCTGTTAAATATTAATAAATACCACAGGAGTAATAAACTCTTAAGGAATATCTGGATATGCGGTTGTAAAATCATGTGGGTGTATTGATGTGGCCTAAGCAATTTGTTTGATTCAGTTATAAAAGCGTGAGGGGCGTAAAAAAGAAACCGTGCACAAACGGTGATCCATCTAGCATGAGCTTGGTTGTACGTCAAAGTTCGTTAATCAGTCAGAAATAAACAATAGCGGAATGGCGCATGGGTTCAGAGTAAGTTTGATTGGAAAACGTCTAATTCAATGCTACTACATTACGATAAATATAATTTGCGAACGATCTCGACAGCATGACGAGCACAAAGACGGTGAATTTCGTGATATTTGCTGCAATCTCTGTTTCCTTAAAGATCTAGGCGCGAAACACGAATAAGTCAAAGCGGGATCGTATGCAATGGCTGATAAAGATAAACGGCCCATCTGCTCATGTCACGTATGCCCGGTTTTCGGACCTTAGTCCAGGCTCAGATCTAATCGGAATGCCACATTAGGAATGAGCCATTGCTACTCGACTATCCCTCCTGAGAGAACCGGCTTACCCTGTAAATTGGTAGCCCTCCAAGCTACGAATTTTAGCGTTTTGTAATGGTTTCAAAGCAAAACAGATTGATTCTGATGAGGGGGACAAAGATATGCTATGGCAAGACGGTTAGGCCTAGATGCTAAGGCTATGCTTAGCATACCATGCTGTTAACTACTCGTTGCAAAGCCCAAATATTTCGGATATCACATAGAAGGGAAAACACGATTCTCGTGTTATATTACATTACATCTCTACATATTTAATTACAACTGGTTTACCAAGACCTAAAGTATGAGTAATATGATGATTTAAGCACCAGTTGTCCGTGCTCTAGGCTAATGGAGGCATCACTGTGAGCAATCTTACAAGGGAACCTACAATAGTCCTAATGAAAAAGGACCCGGTGTGCCAGTTCAACTACAGATTGCAGAAAACACCGTGTTACTGTGGCAAAAACCATCAAGACTGTAAAAGATAACCAAACCAAGTACTCAAGAGTACGTGCTTGGTTTAGATGCTTTCAAATTATAGAAGAGACCATCAACGCACAAAGACGGAGGACCTGACAACAGTGCGCACTACTCTTGAAGTGGTCAATAACTCCGTAGTCAATCAACGGTATATTGGCCAGAAGCACACATAGTTGCCGACTGCAGTTTTGCCGTAGTTAATTTACACATACTTCATATTCTTATATATTTTTGTACAACTAATCTTGTGTGCTGACAAACTACACAATGCGTCCTTCCTCCCCTATACCCTGATAGTATATGACTAGCACTGCTGGCTTGGTTGCAAATAGTGACTGACTGGACACGGCATACAACAACCACGCCAGGTGACTGTTGGATCTATTATGCCCCCAGGCACTACAAAGAACGGTCACAAAACTAGCCGCGGACGACCCGTGAGAGTTAGCACTGGGTTATTGCGACGTTATCGGGCTAGATAGAGTTCTGTGCACTAATCTGTGTGTATGTTTTCTGATTCTACTTGCACCCGTATATTTTACAAAAAAGTTTGCTTTCTATATTGTAAAAGATACGGCTACGGTACACAAAGGGCTACAAAACCAAAGGCGTTGACAACGTAGCCAAAGTTATGTTAATCATTGTGTAGCCTTATTTTGACATTCTGCTAACAGTTTGATGCAAAGAATGAGAAAGCCATGAGCGTAAAATTGCGCGTGTAAATACACGCTTTCATTGACCCCAATTCAGACTTACGATAAAGGATGTTCCGACAAACGATATGAATGCAATACAACGGCCTTCATTATTGCAGGACCCTGTTATAACTTGATATAACCTCATCTTCTAGAGAACTAGAATCCGAGGTCTATTTGGTCTTAGGACCCGTTTTGTTTGTTCCGTGTCAATTTCAGCCTATTAAAATACAATAGGCGTGTTTGATTTATGTTTTTGTAGATTTTTTGCTCTTTTCATCTGCATTTTGCTTAATCCTTTATTCTTTGTTGTAATTTAGTCTTGAATATTTTTATTGCCTCTTTCACGATCGGCAACTTAGGTCTTTCACCGACTGCACTTAACACATGTGCATTTGCCGTTTATTTGTCTGGCCCCACGCTCCAGTCAAAATAATACCTTGCCAGGTGATAAAATGTCCAAATAATTTAGATTTTATTAGTTTCTTTGTTTTAAATCTCTATTTTTCCATTGACTTGCTGGATGATTATCCGGGTATATTGGCTGACATTGGTAATCGGATCATTTTACCGAGTGCGAAAAGTAAGAACGTATATCCGGTTATTTCACATTGATTTTATCATAGTTTTTAAACTTTGGTTATGCAGAGTGTTAATTCAGGAAGGGAGCATCCGTGTTATATATTAGTTGGGTTCCTTTATTGAACACTTGACGATGGGGTTAGAAGTCAACCGAAGGTAAGGATAACAGTGAAGCCTGTTTGTTCTTCATTTTTAATTATGGCTGTGATCGCTCTTGTTCATGTTGTGTTTAGTAGCAAGGCCGTTGCATGACATGAGTCATCCCAAGCCAGCACGTCTGTGTTGGCAGAATGCGGTCCCGAATCTGCCACATAGATCATTGTTCCATCTTGGCAAACTTACATATTTTATGAATTTGTTTTAGATACTGCCTGATTGCGATACAAATTGAATGAATATGAACTTACTTAAATCACCACAATATAGCAATTCCGACCAGTCTCATTGCCTGAACCGTTTAGTCATTCAGAAAAAGAACATGTGATTACTAGAACAGGAGTTTTATTTTCCTGACGTTTCGGATCCTGTGTAGAATCCTTTATCGAAGGTAAGGGTAGGATATTCTGAACCATGGGCTGATAGTGGTCCTTAATCATATATAATCGTAGGAAAATGTGAGCCCTCCTATAATTTCCTATGATTGCGCATGGCTCAGTATATCTTACCATTATCTATCATGGACTACACTCTCAAGTGTGACGACTTCTTCCAACTCGCCACTACAACTAATCTCCGAAGGCATCCTTTCAGACGGTATGTGCCCCAAGGACGATTAGATGTGAGGAAGAATTTTTCTCCAATCGGGTCATGGACCCGTGGAATAACGTTCCTGAGGCGATTGTTATGCCTCAATCTGTCGAGACATTCAAAAACCGACTTGATATACACATGCTACAACACAACGTGAACCAGGTGACAAATTAACCTTAAATACCACTGCACCATGTGACTGTCTATATTTTCCCGACTGAAAACTTGTTAACATTGGTTTTTATTCTTGAGATTTTGATGTAATAAATAGAAAGTTCAAAGGCGCAAGCCTGTTTTTACCGCAAATATACTGACTGACTGACTGACTGACTGACTGACTGACTGACTGACTGACACTACGGATTCTCGGCAGAATCCAAAACGTCAGGAAAACAAAACTCTTGTTCCCGTGACTGACGCGAGCGTGTTAGATGACGAACTCATAATTGGATGAGAGTAAGACGTGGAGATAGGGAAATGTCTATTGATGAAGTACAATCAATCTTGTATATGTATATGTATATTGAAGGGTTACAGGCAAAAAATGCCCTTGAGGACCCTATTAATGCAAAGCAAGCAATGTTATTCTTAAGGTTAATGTGCAGTTGATGGAGGACATATATATTACCATGACAGAATTTCGAGTGAATTTTCACGGAACAGAATGAAAACTGTCTGGAGCCATAAACATTGTTTAAAATGCTGGCAGTAGGAAATCGTGTTGTAAAAGTCGCCTTTTGTCAAATAGAATGACATCGAGTCTTCTTTTAAAATCCGCAGTTGTGTCAGCGGAAACCGGCTCGTTTGGTAGCAAGTTCCAAGGTCAGACCACGCATTGACTTAAGAAATATTTTCGGAGGTCTAATCGAGTGAGTATACGAAGAGAAAACGGAGGACGATATGAGTACGGTAAGGTATACAACAAGTTGATTTATCGAAGTCCAGTTTCGGTTGACCGTAGCGTGGTCGTCCAAGCAGAATCTGTTAAGGGAAAAGGAAACGATGACATTTCAATGAAAATAAAAAATGCGGTTTGGGGCAGGCCGTTACACTCTTTTGCCTGGTAGCCGGAATGTGGTGCCAAGCACCAATTCGGCCGTGCTGCAATCCAGATCTGACTTCAGTGTCAAGCGAATGTCAAAAGCGCTCGAAGCAGGTTGTAAGACCAGTCGGCTGAGCTCTGTGTGGCACAGAGGTTGGTTTCGAGCTGGCGGTAGAAACGTGCAACCATGCGGTTGGCAGCTAGATCGTAGGCCATCGTCCGAATTAGTGTGCAGCCGAGATAATTGAGTAGCGGTTGGAAGAGTGCAGATTTGAAATGGGGCACCAAAAGCGGCGATCCAACGACTGACTAAAGGATGAAAGATGGTGTCTGCATCCACGTGCGGCACGGGACGGCTTTGTTCCAGTGAGTGTAGGGGTAGGCTTAGGCAAGCAGATGAATGAAAACGTTGACTGGAGGTAAATTTAAATATGACTGAAACGAGCGTCGGGGCTGTGGAAGGTGCCGGGGGGAGACTTGTTGTGGTGGTTGACCTTGTTCCGTTGACAAATTGGGCATGACCGGGCCCAACGAACCTTTCTGCGAGAAAATTCTGAGAGACTCGGATCCTGGGGTTGGACAGTCCGCGAAGAGCGTGAAGCACACCTTGGCGCACCAAGAAACGGGCAATAAAAAGGTTTGGGTCCCCGTGGTAAGTGTTACGTCTGCCAGCTGAGAGCACAAATGGATTCGTTGCTAGGGCAACCGACTCGTGTTTGCTCGGAAGCCAAAGGACTTAGGTCAATGCCCTGAGAGAGTTGGAGTGCAGAGAGTGAAGGTCTAGACAGCAAGTTAGCCATGTCATTTATCGTGCCATCAATGTGGTTAGTTGGTAGCCCTTTTTGGATCGGGGATCCCCGCCGGAGTCCAAACTGGGTGCAGTGAGGAGAGGAGGAAAAGTCGCGACCTCAGTCGGCTTGAGTCAAAGGTCTACGGAGGTGAGTTGGGTGCCTGGCCTGGAACTGCAGGCGAAGAGATGACAGCAAGCAGGCGGCGAGACGCCGCAGTCAGGTATGGACGGGTCGAGCCGGTGTTAGTACTAAAGAAGGAGAATGCAGTAGCCACTGCGTAACTGGGCCAGGGTACAGCGAGTCCTCCTTGGTAGATGTCGTTCCGAGGCTGCAATCGGAGGTGGAAAGCCACCCAGAAGGACCGGGAGGGGTGGCAGCTGGATTTTGCATCCACAACGGCTCTCTGGTGAAAGCGCTGGTAGCCTGTCTTGATGGCGGAGCCATCACGGGTAGATGCGAGAGAGATGAAGCGACAGCCGCCTTGTGAAAATCTTGGATAGATGACCGAAGATTAGGGCTAGGCTCAGGAGCGTTACAACGATGGTGGTACGGATGGCCAGATTGTGAACACGTCCATCAGAACTTCTGGCCCAGGACAGACGCTCCTGTATGAAGGTGATCGATTGGAAACATTTTATAACGGCACACAATCGTGCGGAGGTAACCGTTTTGTGCTGACTGGAGGCAGCGGAGGCTGGTGGAGCTGATTGTGGGAGACCAGACTGGTGCCGCATAGGTGAGACGCGGTTTGGCCAGCATTTTTAATTTGGTCGCCAGCGTCTCTTTCCAGCAGCCCCAGTATGTGCCCGCGAGAGCCTTGAGGACGTTAGTTAATCGGCTCACTTTGCTTAAGATCTCCCTCTTACTTGTACTTGTACTTGTTACGGCATTCACCTCGGGCGGGTTGAGCCGGCATCAGTTTTGACGTTGACTGCATCACGAATCACAGCTGTCCAGGCGCGTCGATCTTGCGCCTGTTCACACGAGAGCACCATCCATTCACGGTTCCACTGGCGTAGGCCGTAGACGCATGGGCCGGAAACTGACGACAGATCCTGCTTGGCCGTTGCTGTCCAAGTTTTCAGCTGCCCGCCGCGACGTTTGCGCCAGGTGGGGGGAGGCGTCGCCACAAGCAGGTCACGAATCAGCTCACCATCATCACGCCGGGGCGCATGCCCGAACCACCGAAGTCGTCTCTGAAGCAGGAGTGGAGGGAGAGCGTCCAGGTGACAGCGTCGGCGGAGATCGGAGCAGCGAATTCGGTCGACGCGTCGGTGACGAAGGATGCGGCGTGGGCAGTCATTGTCAAACACCTCAAGGCGCCTAATGTCCTCAACACGCATAGGCCATGTCTCTCCGCCATAGAGCAGGATAGATCGAACCACTACTTGGTAAACACGGGACTTTGTGCGTAGTGATATTTCCCTTCTATTCCATAGAGGAGCGCACAGTCGGTAGAAGGCAGATCGGGCCCGGTTGACGCGTGATACAACCTCGTCGACACCTTGACCCGTTTCCGTGACCAAAGAGCCTAAGTATCTAAACGAGTCGATTTTTTCGAGAGGAGCGCCGTCGAGAGTAATAGGAGTGACAGATGTAGGGGGCACACAGGAGAGCATGACTTGGGTCTTAGTCGCGTTTAGGCGTAATCCGATGGATCGGGCACGCTCATTAACCTTGTCCAACGCCTGCTGAACTGCATTACAGTTTTCGCCAAAGAGGACGACGTCATCAGCATACGCCAAGTCAGTCACCCATTTCGAGCGATCAAACTGCACTCCCGGGAAGTCATCCAGTGCTTTGGTCATGATCCAGTCCACCGCATAGTTGAACAGGGTTGGTGAAAGGGCACAACCTTGGCGGACGCCCGTCCTGACGCTAAGGGCTTCCGTGTCACCGTTCTGCGTCCTCACCCGTGTGGAAGTGCCACGATAGTATGCCTGCATGAGATTGAGAAGCTTAGGTGGTAGGCCGTCCGTCCTCATTATGTTCCACAGCGAACTGCGATCAACAGAGTCAAATGCGGCAGCAAAGTCGATGAAGCATAGAACAGTGGGTTTTTGGTGACCCTATCTCAGTTCCAGTACACGGCGGTGATTGAATATCTGGTCGGTGCAGCCACGACCTGGTCGAAATCCACTCTGGTTTGGGCGGGTGCGCTGGTCTCTCGCAGTTTGGAAACGTTTGAGAAGAAGAGACGTGAATGTTTTCGCCGCTACATCGATAAGGCTAATGCCTCTGTAATTTCTGCATGCTCGTCTGTCGCCTTTTTTAAACAAGGGGAGGATCACTGCTTTTCTTCAGTCAGAGGGCACAACTTCGCTGTCCCATATCTTGGCAAATATTTGTTGTAGCCAGGGCCCAATAACCTCGGGTGCACATTTAAAGAGCTCCGGCGGGAGGTCATCCTCACCAGGTGCCTTGTTGTTGCGTAGCCTCAAGAGAATGGAGACAACTTCCTCTACACTGGGTGGCTCTGTGTTGCACTCATACAGCTGGTGGGGATCGTCCGCATTGGGCGACAGGTCAGACATCACAGGGGGATCATGGTTAAGGTGGTCACAGAAATGCTCGCGCCATCTCTCTAACCGGTCATCGATCTTATTGATAACAGCACCGTTGCGAACCAGTAAAGTCTCGGTGGTGTTCCCCGAACCTCTGCTTGCCTGTTTTAAGAGTCGGTAGAGCTTGTGGGTGTCACTTCTGGTAGCTGCTCGCTCCGTTTCCGTGGCAAAGTCGCTCCAGTAGGCGTTCCTATCGGCTCGGATGGCCCTTGCCGTTTGGCGCCGCAGCTCTCTGTAAGTGGGGGAGCCAGTGAGTCTGGCTCGGCCGGCCTCCTCAGCTAACTCAAGCATGGGTCTAGTGATCCAGTCGCGATGTCGCCGTCGGGTTTTGCCCAGATGGGTGTATGCCAGCTCTGACATCGCGGCCTTCAGGGACTGCCACGCGGGCTCTGGGTCCGCTCGGGCGTCAGGGTACAGGCCGTCGAAACGGTTCTGGAGTGCTAAGTGGAAGGCGTCGCCAGCAGAGGACTTCAGCTTTGCAACATCGATCCGCTGTGGTCGGGAGGGTCTGTGAATAGCTCTCAAACGCAAGCGAAGGGTTGCCCGCTGTAGGACATGGTCCGATGCATGAGCGTTTCCTGTATCAGCACCGCGGTAGGCTCGACAATCCAAGACCGAGCTGGCCCAGCGTGCTCGGACAAGGATGTGATCTATTTGGGCCTGGGTATGCCCATCATTTGAGTACCAAGTGACAAGGTGGTGGCGTGGATGATCAAAACGGGTGCTTGACACAACGAGGTGGTTAGACGATGCGAAGTTGACAAGGCGCTCACTGTTGGCACACTGCGCTCCGACAGCAAATTTGCCTAACACATGACGGGTTCCAGCGTCACACACACCTGGTCGGGCGTCCAGTCACCGGCAATGACGAGAAGATCGCTTCTTGCGATGCGGTCAACTGTTCGCTGGAGGTCACCGTAGAAGTCATCTTTTATGCTGTCATCAGCAGCCAGAGTAGGCGCATATACCGAGATGATGGAAACGTTGACTGGGGCACTTTTCAAACGGACCCAAGCGATCCGCGGTGAAACAGCCTCCCACTCTAGCAGACTCGAGTGAAATTCATCGGCCAAAGCTTTAGCGACACCATACAGTCCCGAGTTGTCGGACACACCACTGTGGTAGAGATGGTACACAGAGTCAGTTCTTGGTACTTGCAGCAGTTTGTGGCCAGTGCCAGGTAGGCGGACCTCAGAGAGACACGCCACACCAACACGGTATTCAGAAAGGGATTTGGCTGTTAACAGTTGGGCGCCGTCATCCCTCAAAGTTTGAACATTCCAGCCTGCAATTCGCAATCCGGCATCAGCTCGCAGATTTAACACCCGTCCCGCGATGCCAAGAGGATGGGGCGCGTCGGTTCCCGTGGACGCCGTAGCAGAGATCATATGTTGCGTATAGTTGTGATTTATGAAAGTGTAGAAAGTCAAGAAAGTCAATTCCGTGATTCGTGGAGAAAAGGGGATTGGCGCTAGGTCCCCGGTCTTGCTCCCCTACCAGAGCCCCGTTAGCCAAGCAAAAGCAAGTTTCCGGCGCGCACCAGCTTGGAGGTGGGGTTGGATTTTACTCATGGTCCGCGAACGTGAAGAGCCGATCTAAACGGACGCCAAGGAGCTTGGACTTACGGAGCAGCGGCCAAGCCTCATCGTTGACGATGATAGCCGCGTGATGATTGAACTCCTTCGGGTCCAGTTTTAAAACAGTGACGGACAACTTTGCGGCCCAGAACATCAACCCACGCTGAGTGAGGAAGTCCACAACATTAGGCATGAATTTCGAAAGGATCTGTGCAGCCTGATTGATGTGATGGTGCTAATTGAAGAAGGTAACATCAACCGCGTATGATACCACTTTGGCGGGTGCCGGAGCGAGTGGGAGTTCTCGCAGGTAAATGTTGAACAGCGTCGGGCTGAGCACAGAGCCTTGCAGGTCTGCTTACGGGGCTTGGAGAGAGTGCCGCGGAAAAGGACATGATCGTGGTGGCCACGGATGTAAGCCGCTAACCATCGGACCAGGCCAGTCGGGACGTTTAGGGAGACAAAGTCCTGTAGGAGCTGATCGTGGCGGACACAGTCAAAGGCGCGTGACAGGTCAATTGAGTATGCCACGATCCGCGAAGCAGGCTCCTGTTGATTGTAGCCCTCGAGGATGGTGTCGCTGTGCTCGAAAAACGCCGTTGTTGTGCGATGACCTGACCTTAAATCATGTTAGTGGCTAGACAGGTCCGTTGGGTGAAGAAGTCGTTTCAGAATCTTCACTAGTGGACTGAGGAGGGCGATTGGGCGATTGGGCGATAGGAGGTCGCTTGACTGGGGTCCTCGCCAGCTTTGACCAGTGGGATGATGATGGACTGGTGCAAGCAATCGGGAATGATTGAACTGGCCACCGAAATATTGAAAATGGCAGCCAGGTAGGCAGCCACCTTAGGGCTGGTATGGCGCAAATGGACAGGTGCCAGGCCATCTGATACTTAGGCTTTCGAGACTTTCGTTTTCTTGACGGCGGTGAGGGTAGCATTGGCTGAGAAAATGTCCGGAGGCGGGGCCTTATGGAGGAGAAGATGAAGGGTGCGCTGGCTTTTGGGACTGGGCGCTGAGCGGGGTGAGAACAGCTTGTTCATTTTCGAGGCGATCGTACCGTCGTTGGAAATAAACTTTCCATCCCCGAAGCTAATAGACTGGTTAGGTGTGTCAGCCCGGGGCTTGGTCAGATTGGGTAGAAGTTTCCAGGTGGCAGCTGCGTTGCCGCGGAGATTCGAATCTGCAATCGTTTTACGCCAACGTTCCCGTTTGTCGTTATTGACGGTCTTGGTAATCAAGCCGTTGAGTTCGCCGACACACGGGTCATTTGCATCACGCGCTCGTGTATCGTCTCTCTCTCTCTCTCGTTCCAGTTGGTAAACTTCGCGTGGGTAGTTAGGGCGGAGTATGGGAATGCAACCGTTCGGTAGGTAGTGACCTGCTGCTACCAGAAGCAGGTAAAGAACGGCCCGCTCTACCATGTACACACACATGAGAGGTGGTAGCAGATCGGTTCCAGCTTCGCATTCGGCGGTAGACGCTGCCCAGTCAGCTCTGTTGAAGTTGATAAAGTGCCTGTTTGGAGCCTTAATACGATCAGCAGAGGTGGCAAATTCGAGCACTATGGGAAGGTGATCACTCCCTAGGCTGATTTCCGTACTCCAGGTTGTGGAGGCTACCAAGCTGACTCTGGCAAGGGAAACATCAAGAGTGCTGGGGGCACCATTGGATGGGAGCCGCCTTGGTCTGTCCTCGTTGAGGACCGCGAAGGAAGCGTGTTCTAGTTCATCGGTCAGTGCTTCTCCCCGGTAATTGGCCGCCAAGTTGGAGCATCAAAGGTCGTGGTTAGACGAGTATGATTTCTACCATCAAGACCGCCCTAGTAAACGTGGTGGCGGTTGTCTTCTCTATATTAAAGCTATTTTTAAGCATTTCCCCTTCAACCTAGATGCAGAGTCATTCTCGGGCAATTACTGCTTTGCATCCATTATCCTGTCTCCCCGTCAAAAGGCGATTATTCGATGCATTTATAGTCCACCTAACTCATCATCGGAAGATGATGAAAAGCTTTGCGAAATATTTAGGCTGATTTCGGAGTCCGCCTTTGATGCTAAAATTATCGCAGGGGATTTCAACTTTCCCGAAATTGATTGGTCATTGAACTGTTGTCCATCCAGATTTCAGCCCTTCCTAGATACCATCAATTTTTCAAACTGGTCTCAGTTGGTCTGTTCCCCAACAAGGGATCAGCATATTTTAGATTTAATTTTCACTAATGACATTTTCCCCCTTTTTGTTGACTACAATCAGAACCTCTTCCCAAGTGACCATACTTTGATCCATTGTTGCCTTCCGCTTGCTTCTACGAAAAAGGCTAGCACCACTCGTACCTACCGTGCGTTTGACCTAGCTGATATTAATTTAATTAACAACTTTATGGACTCACTAGACTGGCAGGAGCTTTCCTCCACGAACAGTGGTACAATTCTCGGTGACTTAATGACGGCAATTTCAAATAGCATTTTGGAATTTGTGCCGATCAAAATTGTTAAGCCTTATACTTCGGACCCCACCGTTCCTCATTTTCTTATGTCTAGACTGAAGAAATTGCAAAGACAGTTGAAAGACCAGTCTACTAGTTCATTATCGGTGCACCTTAGAATCGCAGAGATTTTCGAATTAGTGTCTAAGATTCGTCTTACACGTGACAAACATAGGGAATCTTGCGCACTCAGCGAGTTAAACTCTGCAAAATCGATTGCCCAACTGTTCCGCCGTCGGTCCTCCGCTAAACGAGGTCACGAAATCCCCCCCCCTTACTGAATGAAAATAAAAACTTTGTGCAAGATGAGTCTGAGAAGGCTGAACTGTTCAATGCGTTCTTTGCAAAACACCTTACGACGGAATCTGAACCGGTCCCGTCTTTTCAGCCATGCTCAGTCAATACTGTCAGTACCACAGATTGCTCCATAGAAGTAATTCGTAAGCACATTATCCGTCTAAAAAACTCGCACTCCTCGGGAACTGACGGCCTTCCAAATTCACTTATCAAGAGAGTATTCAGCTTCCCCCGATTGCTAAGTTATCTATTCTCAGCTTATCTTCTAAACGGTTTCTTTCCTGACTCATGGAAGACATCTATTATTCTTCCAGTCTTCAAGTCAGGATCTCGTTCGGACGTAAATAACTACCGAGGTGTTCATAAAACCCCGGCCCTAGCCAAACTTCTGGAAAAGATCATTTTTAATCAAATTCTCGATTTTTGTGTAGAAAATAAACTATTAAGTGCCTCACAGCATGGATTTCTACCTGGAAGATCATGCGAAACCTGCCACTTAGCATTCCTTAACCTGGTTACTTCACTTCGTAATGAACAGCAATCAGTCATCGTGATTTACTTTGACCTTAGTTAAGCTTTTGACAAGGTGCCTCATAGGCGCCTTTTAGTGAAACTGGAAGCCCTAGGCATCAGGCCTCCCCTCCTCGATTTCATTGCCTCCTACCTGTCTAACCGCAGCCAGAAGGTCTTAGTAGGCAATAGCTACCCGATGCCTCAGCCGATAACGAGTGGTGTATTACAAGGCACGGTTTTAGGTCCCCTCCTTTTCATTCTTTACATAAATGAAATTTCAACAGTGCTAAATAATTCGGAAAATTTCATTTATGCTGATGACCTTAAGTGTATTTACTCATTTTCTAAGGACACGGCCAGTAGTTGTGTTGATAAAGTTAACGCAGACTTGCGTACTCTCTCAAGTTGGAGCGCAACATGGCAGATGGAGTTTTCTCCATCAAAATGTAGTTTCTTGAGTTTTGGTCCCGCAAGGCTTCCTGGACCCATTATCTTCCAAAATAGTCCACTGTTAGAAAGATCTACGATAAAGGATTTGGGTCTTACTTACACGAATAAGCTTGCATTACCACCTCATGCAGATCGAATTTCTGCCAAGACCGCACAGATATGTGGGTTTATATCGCATAACTTTTTCCTTCCAGAAATGAAGTTAAAACTATACCGCATGTTTGTTCTTCCTATACTAGAATACTGCTGCCGGCTTTTTGGCCTCATGACCCAGCATGACCATAGTAAGATTGAAAAGGTTCAACGAGTTTTCACTTGTAAAATATTTTCTGTTTCTGGGTCTGGTATGTGTTATACAGATAGATGTCAATTAGCAAACATGAAATTTCTTTGAATAAGAAGACTCGAAGGTGGTCTATGCTTTCTGTTTCGCGTTAACAATAGTCCTAATCTCCCACAAATTAACGCTCTCCTTCCAGTTGACCGACCTTACGCCACTCGTAACTCTTCCATGATAATTTTACCACCCCGTAGCTCCACATCTAACCGTTCTCGCTTTTTTACCTCCAAATATGCTTTTATTTGGAACAACCTTCCTCTCGATATTAGACTGTCTTCTACACTGTCGATTTTCAAAGGCAAATTATATAAGCATTTAAATTTAGAGGAAATAAAGTCGTTACTGTCTGTTTCCTTTCCAAACACGCAAGTTGTAGATTTTGAAAAGGGTCCTCCTGGCATTTGAAGCTCTTCCCAGGATACTAAAATGGTTTCTAAATATGTTAGCATTTCCCTCTGCAGAGTCAAGCATCACTTCCAAGGGCTGCGAATTCTTCTCCGTTTTTGCAACCTTCGTTGTGGTCTTCGCGATTGGCTTTGGAATCTGGTGGGTCGCAACTCGATGACGTTGCCTTGACCTCTACTGCCTTCTCCTGCCTTCCGGATGACCCCTTTCTAACTCAACGATATATTATTTTTTCCCATGACCATAAACGTCCCGAACCCTCAACATCAGGTCCCAAACTAACCACATCAAACCCTTTTACCTATAAAGGCAGTTTTTTCTCCTAAACTTTTTTTGAACTCGGTGGCCCGCTGAACTCATCCACCGATCTAGGAGTTTTTTTTACTGCCGATGACAATTATTTATAAGAGTTCACTGCTTATCATTATTATTTTATTTTCACGATAGCACTAAGTTTGTAACGACAGGGCCCCTTGGGCCTTAAATATACAAATTATTATTATTATTATTATTATTATTAATTGAAGTCACCTAACACCAAGCTGTCTCCAGAAGGTAAGTAGGGAGCAATGGAGACGGTGAAACCAGGGGGACAACTGAAGGTTGGAGGGAAGTACATGTTCACGACAGTTAGCGGCACCGGGCCAATGTCGAGGGAATTCGCCAATACCTCCGTGGTGTCGGCACCAAGCATATGGAGCTGATGGTGGGCAATGGATTTGTCCACTAAGAAGGCCAAGTCTCCGCATTTACTGTGATCGCGGTCGTGGCAGACGATCAAATAGTCGGCACAGGAGCGGACCTTGGTAGAGTTTGTCCATTTTGTCTCCTTGACAGCCGCTACAGCTATGTTGTGCGAACGCATGAAGGTAAGGAGTTGATCAAGCTTGCCGAGTAGGCCGTTTGCATTGAACTGGAGGATCTTGAGACCATGCGGTCTGGCAATGTTGGAGATTTGAGGAAGGATTGGATTGAGGGCAGGGTGGGATGGAAGCGTAAAATCAACTGGCGGCACTGGACAGCTGGGAAATGCGAAGGCGGGCGACCAATCGGCAGCTTTGGCTAGGTCACTGCAGCGGAGATGGCACCAGCCATTGCAGGAGCCGCAAACTACAGACCAGTCGCGTCGGCCCAGGTGGACTCGGCAGAACGAGCAGTACCCGAGAGGTCCGGGATTAGCCTCAATTTCGGCGGCGAAGAGGACGAATCGGAGCAGTTTGGCCGGGAGGGACTGCTCCGTCATAAAAGGCACGGGTTGGGCTGAGAGGAGGGTTGATCTGACGTAGGGAGATGGGTGTAGCAGATCTTCGCCGCCGGGGGGGGGGGGGGGGGGGGGGGGGGGTTTGGGGGGGGGGGGGCCGGGGGTGGGTCCCCCATGGGGGTTGTGTGGGGGGGGGGACAA